>CAEGAE010009597.1:0-10726 GCA_903067095.1 Girardinus metallicus
ACTGACAGGAAGGAATCTGCTCTGATTGAAACCTGCAGCATGATGGGAAGTTTTCAGGACAGAAAAGCTTCAGATGAACCTGAGGTTGAACTCTCAGTGCAGCTGATGAAGATTTTCATCTTTAAATCAAGTTGCACCACTTTGTTTGAACCATCAGTGTTTATCTCAGTCTGCTCTCTGATTGGCTCTTTGGTCTAGTTGGAAATGAGGCAGCAGTGATGGAAAAAATAAAATCAAAACTGACAGATCAACTCTTGGTTCTAGTATTTTGTTACATGCCTGCCAGGGTGTTTGTCTTCTTTCCCCTCCCCCTTTCTTTTGTTTGTTCACAGGTAGCAGGGAAGCTGGGATCAACCACCCCCTTATTGATCCTCTCCACCCATGGACCAATCAGGATCCAGGGAGGCCTTATATAAATAAGCAAGCCACCTGGAACACTAGGTCTGATCTGGCTTGCTTGCTGACATGTTCTGTTCATTGTGTAAAGGTTTGTGGTGGGAGTTAGCGGACTAGGTAAGTTTGGGGTACCCTGTACATTTCATCACGTAGGTGTGTTTCTGTTAGATACACTAGGTAAGTAGGTGGGTGCCACCCTTGTAAAGTTTTGGTGGAACTTTTGTTAGATTAGGTTAGCAGGGTTTTCTGTTCTATTTGTTTTATTTAGCATAGACTGTAGTTGGGTCCTGTTTTGTTTTGTTGTTTTCTTTGATTTGGCACCACCTAACTGTCCCTTTCTCCCCCACCATTTGTATGAGCTGTCTGGGATTTTTTGTTAAAAATAAATCCCCAATTTTTTTTTTTTTTAACATTCACTTGGACTCTGAATTTTTGTGGTTGTTGTGTTACTCCCCTTCTCCTCACAAAGGGGGGAGCTGTAACAATATATATATACATATATGTTTTAAATCATGTGTCTGAATTTTGTATAGAAGAAAGCATTTTTAAAAGTTGGCTTTTATTGTTAATGTGCGCTTTTACCATGACTGAACAGCACATCTAAAGTAAAATATTTAATTCTTGGACATGTTTTGTTTTCCCGCATTAATAGAAAATTCTGCCAAACCACCTCCATGCATCTTTTTGTCACCTTTTCCATAAAATAAATAAATAACAGAATGCAATTAAGGCACATTTGTCATTTCTCCAGGCAGGAGACCCGTAGGGTTCAGGTTAATGAGGTTAAAATTTGCTGAAAGTACACTATGTATTCACGTCTGGGGAAAATCAGAGGTACCTGGTGTTCTCCTGCTACATAATGAGCGCATTAACCTGCTCTAGAAATGTTTGATTTCCAGGTGTCTGTGCTGATGATGTGAAGACTTCGGCTCTCCGCTGCCAAAAATTTAGGCGCTCCAGCCGCTCTGGGTTGGAAGTTTGATTTCCTTCCCTGTGCTCTTGCCATCTGAGCCTGCTGCCGCTATTTTAATCAAAATAAATCGATTGTGAATATGCAAATGGTGTCATTTATTAATTGCTGAAGCCAACCGTTCTGTGTCTGCAGCACTGAGTTTAGCAGAAATTTGGGGAGAATGAATGAAATCTGAGCTAAAAATGACAGGAAACATGAGGGAGGGTCAAAGGTTTGGTGGTTGACGCTCGGCTTTGTCTCATTTTCTTGCAGAGCCTGTCACCTGTAAGAGAGCAGCTTCACTAAAAAATCAAAAGCAGATTATCAAGATTCATCATATGAAAGAAAAAATAATTCTGTGTTTTAAAATTTCTTAGACGGCTGAAGAACCGAGCAAAGAACCGCTAACGCAAAACGCCATTTCAGGCTGCTGCCGAGATTCAGCAACTGGCTTTATTTACAGAGTGTTTTTTGGAAAAATTTTGGCTGAAAACAGCAGGCTGCACGCAGCAGAGGACGGCCCTGAATGGTGGCTCGGTTTAATCACACACTCAAATCGAAGAGGCGCTGAGAAACACGAGCACGCACATATTAATATGCATGCACAAGCAACGGGGAGCACGCAGCGATGCTCAAACACATACACACCCGTTAAGCCGCCCGTTCTGATAGGTTAAGCTTCACTCCATTTGGTTAAATGTTTTGTTAAAGAAGCGCTACACCAGTAGAAGGAGGGAGAAAAAGGGTGGAGTAAATGGTAGGGGTCTCAGTGGCAAGAGGGGAAGAAGGGAGGGAGTCGAGAACGGAAGGAAGTCAGAAAAGAGCAGGCGAAAAAAAAGATGAAGAAAGAAGGTGAAGAGAAAAGAAGAGAGGAACAGGGTGAGGAAGAGCAAAAACAGAAGTGGGAAATAAAATATGCAATCAGGAGAGAAGGAAGGAGAACCTAATTAAGTTTGAAGGTGAGTACAGCATGGAAAAGAAAAGGATTCAGTGAGGAAATTTGGAAGTGTGGAAAGGAAATAACGGCAGGATGCTGAAAGGAAAAATGGGTAGGTGAAAAGACAAAAACAAGGGTTGGAGGAGAGTGATACAGAAATGGGAGGAGGAAAATCTGTAGAAAGGAAACAAGCAAATTGGGCTGGAAACTTGAGACGGATTTCTAAAGAAAAATAAGTGAAAAATAAAAACACGAGAAAAGATTCAGACATCGAAGATTAAAGAGCAAGGAGGGTGAAGAACCTGTCCAACAGAAATATGTCAAATAAGCACAACCTTTTGACATCATTATGCTTCAGAGACACGAAAGGACCAATTAAGATGTCCTTGTATGTCTGTGTGCAGGACTTGCTGAGCGTTGGTGTGATTTAAATTTCGTCACCTGCTCTCGTCTGAAAAGAGTCCGCAGCCTGTCCTCTGTCATTGTTCATGAGCATGACAAAAATTTGTACCCAAGTACAAAAAGAAGTAATGGAAGTTCAGACCGCGTGCAAATTGTCTGCAGGAAAAACTGTATATAGAGACTCTGATATTCAAACATATTTTAACGGTAATTGGATACAGAAAGCCTGAGGACATAAAGAGAACATATTTATTTGTGGGGTGAAGGCTATTTTCCTCTTTGGAAACCTACCTTCAAGTTAGGGTTGGGCATTGCAGCAGCTTAATTGTACTTTCCATAGCTGAATTAGCTAATCTAGACAAGAAAATGACAAAAGGCTGGTCAAAAAAATAATAAGAAAAGTTGTTATTTTTTTTAGGTGAATGCGAGAATGTCTCACCTGAACCTGTGATGCTATCAGTGGAAGAACTTGTTGCTTCTGGGGGTGTTGGCAGTCCCAGCAGCAAAAATTTACTAAAATAACGGACAGAAATGATAATGCAGTTTGGAAAAAATAGGGAATATGTTGAGAAAAAGGATATAGTTGCAGAAAATTTAGAAAAGAAGGAAGAAGGAAGGAAATAATTGGCTGAAACATAACATATTTTTTTCATCAGAACAACGTAGCAGAAATTGGAACTATCCTGTCTGAAAGCAAAGCAGTAAAAGTAGTCAATGCGTTTTATTTCTAGGCTGGACAATCTGTTAGGAACCCAGAAAAATTGGTAAAAAGACTTTAACTGATCCAAAATTATGCAGGTCAGTTTCTTTAGCTCTCTCTATTTTTACATCCAACTTGAAATTCTCCACACATAAAGTTGTGAATGAAAGCTTATCCTTGTTTCGGAAAGTATGTTAGTCTCAGACTCGAGGTTTACTGGTGGTACCTTGTTTCTAAAAGCAGAATTGGAAGCAGATCTTTCAGTTATCAGAGTGCTCCCACTGGGAACCAGCTACCAGTTTTATTCTATCAGATATCTTGTCTAGATTTCAGACGCGGCTTAAAACGTTCTGTCAGATAAGCATAGGTTATTCTGAACTTTCTCTGTAGTCGTGCAGCTGAAGGACAAAGTAGCTGTGTTCCCACCGGCCATACAATTGTACAATTTCACATTTCAAAAATAAATTTGCTTAATGAAAATGTGCCAGTTTAAAAAAAAACAAAACAAAAAAAAAACTTGTTTTTTATAAAAGCTTTAAAATAACTTTTTTTTGCATCATACGAGTCACCTGATCAACAATCAGATGTTACCCCAGGCACAAATCACATCAACTAAAATCAAATGCAGAGGCTGTAAATAGAAAGACAACTCTCTGTCCACTGAGCAGAAGTTGATGTGGGGGAAAGGACAGTTCGCTTTTAGTTTCTTTTCTTTTTCCTGTTTTGTAAATTTCCAGTCGGCTTTGGTAGGCGGTGATCAATTCTTAACCTGGTTCAGCCGGAGGATTATTGAGGTTAAAAGGAAGTCATTCCTTTCCACTGTCCCAATTGAGCGTCCTCGATTGATGCAATCAAGTCATTGATTCGAGTCACTGGCTCACAAGTCCATGACTTGATGCAATTGACTGAACTTCTTCTTTCCAACTGGCATTTAATGATTAACTAAATCATACTGTCAAAACACATTCTGAATTTGATCATGTTGGTTCTATTTCTGACTATATCATTGGAATGTATTGGAAAAGAATAGATTGATGTGAATTTAACTCCGCCCAATTGGAATCTATGTAAATGGTATATGAATTTGTCTCAGTCTGGCTTTTGTTGTGTGTTGGCACTATAATAATCAACTGGAGGGAATTGAGAAAAAGAAGGGATGAGAAAAAACAATTTGAAGGGAGTGGTCGGATGAACAGAGAAACAGTAGAAGAGGTAGTCATGACAGAAGAGGGGGAAAAAGAGAGAGAAATTAAAGACTGAAAGAGTAGGTAAAGGATAAGTGACAAATGAATAATAATCCAAGAACAGGATTGATGAAAAGAAAATGACTGAAGAGAGAATTAGAAAAAGAAGAGGATTTGTTGGAAGAAGGAAGTAGGTTTGTCACGAGCTGAAGAATAAGAGCAGCAAAAGAAAGAAGAGGATGACAGGAGACAAGAGGAGAGACAGAAAGGATGAAGGGATGAAAGGAGGAGGGGGGAGTGTTGGGCTGGAAGGCCAAAATAATGGAGCAGCTCATCTCATGGTGAATTTGAATGGAGGCTGAATTAATTTAAATCTCATCACGGCCCGCCCTCTAATACCTTATCAGTTCTGCACGGAGACAAGGGACGTAATCGCATTAGACCCGCCACTCTGCTCTACTGCGCTCTGCTAAAACACACTGACACACACATTCAGTACCTGCGCTGGTGCGAGCTGCTGCTGCTGCACACACACGATGGACATATACTGCAGAGTGTACTGTCACCGTGGTGGTGTGTGAGACTTCATGCTGTGAGTGCACGTGCATTCAAACCAACAGACACACACACACACACAAAAGCAGCGTGAAGAAAACGCTGCCAATGAGAACAAATCAGCAAGACAGCAGCAAGCATGCAAAAACACACACGTACACGCCCGCGCACATTTCTGAGTGTATGAGGACTCTCCAGGATAGAAATGAACCCTGTAAGCATGTTTAAAGTCTTTAAACTGCCCTTTAAGACACGTTCCCAATGTGTTAGAACAGAAAATAACCTCAGCAGCCAAAAAATGTCCTCATCGGCAAACAAATACACACAGGGAAACAAATAATAAACTAAAACACACACCCATGGGCGCTACAACACACACTCCCCACAGAGACACTGACAAATGAGCGTAAAAACACACACTCGGTCGTATGGAGCCGAACGAACTGAGCAGCCTTCCCGTTACCTTCTAGGGGAAAAGGCTCATGGGAAGTTATGCGCTCTACTGTTGACATTGGCTGCGATGGGACGAGCAGCTTTACAGCAGTGCCGGCTTCTCGGACAGTGCTCACGCTGGAACAAGCACACATCCAGACCGACGCCAAACACACACGCATGCATTCTAAACAAGATGGCGGTTGACTTATACGCTGCACGAACCGACTCACACACTCTAGACAAGATGGCTGGAAAAGTCAGGAGGGTTCTTCTGAGAGTAAATACTGCAGAGTTTAGAAAACAATTGGAAACTCCACCCTGGAGGACACAAAACAGTCGCAAAAAATAAGAACACCTCACAAAATATTTACATCTTTATTAGGAAATGTTTACTTATCAATTTCTTTTTTACCTTTGAGAAAAAAAAAGTGATTTCATTACAACTTCCCACTAAAAATGAACCCAGATTTAATCATTAAGCAGATCTCAATTATCATATATTGTTATGCTAGTTTGCCTGAAATGACTTCATCGAGACTCTTCTTGTAGCCTTCTACTTGTCTCAGATGTGCCTCTTTACTCACTTTCAGCTGTGAGATATTTGAAAAGTATCCCAAAGCATCTCAGTGAGATTAAGATCAGGACTTTCCATTCCTGATTTCTCAGCCAATCCCTGGCAGATTTACTAGTGTGTTTTGTCATGTTGCAGGGTTCAGTTACGCTTCAGCTGTATTTATTTACATTTTAACAGATGGTTGGATTTTTTTTTCCGTTAAACACCCTCTGATACAGGTTCTGCTCCAGTAAAAGATCCCCAAACCAGTTGCTGAGGTTCTTTCATTTGTATGAATTATTATTTTTTTATAACAAACATGTCTGCTATTTTGTTGTCCAAATAATTCAGTTTTTGACTCATTTGTCCAAAAAATCATTATTCCAGACGTCCTGCTCTTTGTCGAGGTTCTATCTGGCAAACTTTACTGTAACCTTCATGTTTTCTTACAAAACAAATGTTTCCTTCTTGTAAACCTATGAAATTTAAACATGTGTAATCTCTTACTGAAAGTACAGACATGTAAAAAGAGTAGCTAGAGGCTGCGGTAGGTCCCCTGATGAGTTTGTGGCTTTTGGACACTTCTAATTGTACATAACTCTCTGTTTTGAGGATAAACTTGCTCGGTCAGCCAACTCTGGGCATTATGGTTTGTAGACTATACAGTGTAATGTCTGATTTTGAGACCTCTTTAAATCTCTAACCACACTCTTGGGCAGCTACAATCTTCAGTTCTTCTGACCTTCAGATGGTGTCCAGTCTCCCTTCAACAGTGAGGAGCTCATCGATCTAAATGTCTGAGGTCCAAACAGAGCAAACCTTCCTGAAAAAGCCAAGTAATACCTGCATTTGATTTTAGCCTTTTTAAGTAGGAGTAATTGTGAGGGTGTCCAGATTTATAAGTCACTTTAAAAGTAGCATTTTTTTTTGTTACATTTCACAGTATTGTTAAAATTGATGGTAAATATGCATATGCCAAAAAATACAAAGACTGTAGTAGGGTTTCCCTTTGGTTTCTTTCAAAGGGGAAAGAAACCAAACAGATTTGTCATTATGTTGAATATAATCTCAATTGTGATTTTATTTTAATAGGCTGGTGATTGAAATTGAATTCTACTGTGTAAGACATATAACCAATGTATTTTATTATTATCATTATTATTTCCAATAGGCATTGTAGTCAAAAATTAGATTTTCTGAAGATAAAGTTTCACAAATATCCGCAGAGCAAAGCCTCATCTAGTGCTGGTCCAACCAGACTATCTATCTTAAATGCTGAACTAAAAAAAATTAAAAGTGATCAAAGTTTAATAAAAAGGAAAATGGCCCTTTAGTGTCAACCTGGACGGCATAAATTACTTAGCAAAATTTGGTTTGCTCACTTAACAAAAGAACAAGACTGGTAGTCTTGTGTTTTAACCACAGAATAAAGATTTGTAAGTAGTGTTTGTGTGAAACTGTGTAAAAGAGCAGTTCAAGTGTGAGCAACACACAGAAAGTAATTTGCCAGACAACATAGAACTAACTGCATCTGAACAGTGTAAAGTGAGAAAAACTGGACAAAACATATTTTAATACTATCACCACCACAATCTTGTCTATAAATTGTCAACATATGCAGAGGTTTTGCTTTACTATACAACATATAAGTAGGCTGATAAAACAGTGGTGGAGTTAGTGATGTAAAATGAATTTTTTCGCCTCAACTTCCTGGTAACAGAGTAATGTTTGGTGGAATTTTATTCATCTTGAGCAAATTACAAGGTATTCTTAATGCAATGCAAATATTGTTGTTAGCCATACACTTATGTGAGATTAAAACCCCAAAATTAGCTAAATTATATATGCACTGTCTTTAATTACACCTGTGCAAATTGATGCCAATGGGTCCAAAGTGCACAGTGTGAGCAACATCAGGCTCAAGAGATTCTGATTTGTCAAATATTTAAGCTTTAAAGTGTTTTTTTAATTGAATTTCAGCCTTTTCTTCTTGTCAGTTCAACCTCGTCAGTAAACTTCCATTACATTAAAATTTCATTGTAATAGATGGGAATTAAACTACAGTCACCTCCTACTGTTTTCTCTATGTCTGCATAAAATGCACAGTGTTATGTTAAAGTGTCTCTACATTGCGGAGACAGCAAGGCAAGAACTACAGATTTTAGGCTTCTGTTAAAATAATAAAACTGTTTTGCTGTGGAAACAAATCCCAAATCAACATAAAAATAACTGAATGTGCTGTGAGAATTAGTAAACCACTTTCATGTGACTTTGAGTTGTTTTTTTGTGCGATATTGGTCAGTCACAGTGCTTGTATTTTTAATTTTTAGTAATTAAAAACAATGAAGATGAAGAAAAAGATAAGAAAATGAAAAAAAGAAGGCAGTGTCCAGCCCTGTACTAAAAACAGCTTGGGGACATTTTCCATGAAGTACAAAATAAAATGTCAAGGAAAACCAGCTCTGTAAATGTCTTTTTGTGCCAAATTACAAAATTGAATTTGCCACCAGAGAGAAATGATTGAATTTAAACAGAATAATGCTGAAAAATACCAAACAAGAATTCAATTAAACTCGTATGTAAACATTTTTTCCAAAGCCGTTTTCAGAAGACACTTTTGTGAAGATTAAACTTGTTTGGGAAAAAATCCAACTATTGAACTCAGCATGAGGTCAAGGAACAGTAACAAGGTCTTTAACGGTATAAAATGAGGAACAGAGGATGCATTGTGTACTATTTTTTAAAGGAAATGTTTTCTTTTCATAAGTTGTTTTATTTTACCAAAATTAAAAAGGGGATTGACAACAAGTTTACAAAACTCTTTTTGACAGAAGATGTGTAAGTTCAGTTGCAAACCCTGATGAAAGGACCTGCCTTGCACCTGAAAGCGATAAAAGTTTTCCGACACTTTCCTCCAATATGTCTCCAACTAATTACAGGGTCTGTGAAAAAGGTCACATCAAGCCATGAGGCAGGGTTAGCCAAAAATGAATAGCTGCCTTGAAACAAATTATTTTAATATTTAGGGCAGAAAACCAATTTCATTACACTGCAACAAGAGCATTTAAAAGGATATTAAGGTCACTCTTGAAATATGAAAAAAACACATCTAAATCTAAGATAAGGGCAGGAAGAAAATGAAGATATACAATAAACAGCTAAAATTGAAGAGTTGAAAGATCAGTGTGACTTTGAGATCATAATACAGAGGGGAAAAAAACTGCTGCGATCCTGGAGGGATTCTGTATGATGCAACAAGATGCAGTAAAGAAACAACTTCACTGAGGAAAAGTCATGTTTATTCAATTTTAGGGCTGAATGTCAAACCAAAATTTGATTTGCTTCAATCTTTGAGACAGTACAGTGGGAGAAATGAGGCAAAGCTTCTCAAGTAAGGAGAGAAATTTAGTCTGAGATTTACTTTGAGTTTCATAAAAAATGAAAACATTTCAGTCAAATTTGAAAATGACCACAGCAGAGTTCAGTTCAAATCCCAGGCCACTCTGTGAGGACTTTCTGTGTTTTCTGAGCATGAATGCATTTACACCGGCTTCCTCTGGCTTTTTTGCACAAAAATACGTATGTCAGGCTAATAAGTGATTTTAAACCAACCTTAAGCGTGAGGATCACGGTGCACGACAAAACTGTCCAACTATTCTGAGGGGAGAAAAACAGCTTTTTCAAAGTTTAGATCATCCATTACAAAAACATCCAAAAACTGCCCATGTAAACATCAGTTAAGCTTTCAGATCAGGGATAACTGAACTGTTCTGAAAAAAGTGAAAAATACCCACAAACTGGCCATGAACTTTGAAAAAGTATCTAACGGTTCAGAGGCAGAGAAAGTTGCAAAGATGTATAAAAAAACATCAAAAAATAAGATTACTTTTTATCGACAAAGAAAAGATTACACTGATAGACTGAAAATGAGAAAAATCAATCAATTGCAGTATATTTCTTGAAAATAAAATTTGTGAATAGATTTTCATAAAGAAATTATGGGTGGCACAGTTGTTGGTACGTCTACCAATTAAATGTAATACAGTGGGGAAAAAGTATTTAGTCAGTCTCCAATTGTGCAAGTTCCACTTAAAAAGATGAGAGAGGCCTGTAATTGACATCATAGGTAGACCTCAACTATGAGAGACAAAATGAGGGGAAAAAAATTCAGAAAATCACATTGTCTGATTTTTAAAGAATTTATTTGAAAATAAGGGGGGAAAATAAGTATTTGGTCACCGACAAACAAGCAAGATTTCTGGCTGTCACAGACCTGTAAGTTCTTCTTTAAGAGGCTCCTCTGTCCTCCACTCATTCCCTGTATCAATGGCGCCTGTTTGAACTTGTTAACGGTATAAAAGACACCTGCCCACAACCTCAAACAGTCACACTCCAAGTTCTACTATGGTGAAGACCAAAGAGGACACCAGAAACAGAACTGTAGAGCTGCACCAGGCTGGGAAGACTGAATCTGCAACAGGCAAGCAGCTTGGTGTGAAGAAATCTACTGTCAGAAAATGGAAGACCTACAAAGCCACTGCTAATCTCCCTCCATCAGGGGCTCCACCAAGATCTCAGCCCGTGGGGTCAGAATGATCACAAGAATGGTGAG
>CAEGAE010009598.1:0-13598 GCA_903067095.1 Girardinus metallicus
ACACAGTGCTGTTTGAAAGTTTCTGAACTAGTTGAGCAGTTTAGATTTTTCGTTTTTTTTTTTTTTAACCATAATTTTCTTATTTTCTCATTACCAGTTTTTGTATGTGAAGCGTCAGGTTTATGTTCATCGATTCCATTTGCTTGTTTTGAGGGAAATGTGTGAATTGCAAGCAGACTAAATGAAACGTGGAATCAGAGCATCTGCAAAAGTAAACGAACCACAGCTGCGCTGGTAAAGACGATCAGGTCAAAGACCCGGGTGAAACACATGTGAGTGCTCGAGTAATCAGTTAGGCAGACCAATCAAATCAGACATCCTTGGGAAAAGTTTTGAGGTGCACTGGTTAAAAGGGAGAGGAAACCAAGCAAACCACTGCTGTGTCAAGGCATAAAGACCAGATCAACAATGCCGAGAGGAAAGGAGACATCTGAGGACATCAGGAAGAAGGTGGTGACAGCCTGTCAGCTATAAGACCATCTCCAAAAGATTCCAGCTTCATCCATCCACTGTGAGACAAATCATTTACAAGTGGAGGGCACTAGGCTTCACCGCAACTCTGCCCAGAAGTGGACGGCTGTCAAAACTTGCACAAAGAAGCACCAGAAAAATAATAATAATGCAGGTAAAGGCCAACCCACACATCACCTCCAGAGAGTTTTGGACCTCTCTGTTAGCGTCTGGGATAAATGTACAAGCATCTACAATCAGGCGAAATATCAATAGACATGGCATTCATGGGAGAGTTGCTAGAAGGAAGCCTCTGCTCTCAAGAAAAAACAAAGCCGCCCGTTTAAACTTTGCCAGAGAGCACTTGGACAAACCAGAGGCTTTCTGGAAGTCCATTCTCTGGACGGGTGAGTCCAAATTTGAATTATTTGGCCACAATCACAGGCACCATGTTTGGAGAAAAGTAAACACTGCATTTAAAGAGAAGAACCTCCTCACAACAGTGAAGCGTGGTGGAAATGTGAAACTCTGGGCCTGCTTTTCTGCCTCCGTACCTGGACGACTCCATATAACCCAGGGAACCATCAATTCCCAGGACTATCAACAAATTCATGACCAGAATCTCCTGCACATCAGTCAGGGAGCTGAAGCTGGGACAGAGATGGATTATGCAACAAGACAACGACCCAAAGCATTCCAGCAAAAGTACCAAAGAATGGCTTAAGAGAAAGAAGATTCACACTCTGGATTGGCCCAGTCAAAGTCCGGATCTCAGATACTGGGACATTAGTCCTTTCATTGTAGAAACGTTCTTCAGGTGATAGAAGGCCGACTTTGTGACTGTCTTTATGTGGCTTTGAATGTTCAGGTCTGATCAGTAGTTTCTGGCTGTAATAACTGAAACTGTGTGCAGATTGATTGTTCCTCTTTAGGAGCAAAAATATAGGTGTTGTTTCTGTTCAGCATTTTCGCGCATTGACTTGTTCTAGACGTCTACTGAACGCTTGATTAGATTTGTGGTCACCTGGTGACGTAATGTACATCTGTGTATTATCTACATAGCTATTGAAACTAATCTTTTTATTTATTTATTAGCTATTAATCAATTTTGAAATGATTCTTTGGTGCCTAGTGGTATCAGTGCAGAATTAGATGCTTTTTGCTTATCATGGTTTTGCAAATAGTTAACACTTAGGTTGCCGGTTCTACTTTACTAAAACTTTCCAACAACACGTTGTCTAATGCGCAGATATTTACAAAAGTCAGATTCTTGGTAAGGTTTCAAATAATGGCTTTTCGAAGTCTAAAATTGTTTTGAATTCTTGTAATTAAAATAGTCAAAGACATCACACTGTAGTGCGTTTAGAAAACTGAACATACACCGCAGAATACTTTCGTCACCAATAACTCTTTTTATTTATCTTTGATGTCTGAAATCGGCCATGGATATTTTCTTATATAATTTGTAGTTATTCTGTTTCCCATCTACAATTTTTATTTTTTATTTTATCAGGATTGATTGGATTGTGAGGCACCGCGCGCTTGAATGCGCCTCTTTTGGCCGTGAGAGCCTGATAACTTCCTATTGGTCCACGTTTATATTTACCGTAAAACTCAGAAAGTTCGGAACACAATATCTCACACACTTGGAGGAAATACGAATAAGAAGGCCACTGGTAACTGATATCACAATGTTTTTACAATGTTCACTTCCTGCCTCATTTGTAGCGTAGCTGCTAAGCACGAAACACCGAGCTTTTCTGTGGCGCAAAAACAAAATGCTGTTGCGTTAAATTACCATAACAACCGGATGTGAGGTGGCTTGTAAGGAGCAAGCCAAAGATAAACACGTAGACAGGCAAATACGGGCGAGGGGAGAATTAATAGCTAATAACTGGGAGGGTACGGTGACATGTTTGAAATGGAGTAGCTGGAGACAGCGCAGAGGTTTTATCAGACAAGGAGGCGCCGTTGAATCAGCCGAGGGAGCGAGCCGTCCTGCGGGTATCGAGTCGGTGAGTCCCTGACAGCTGGAGCGGTTGGAAGCTAACATAAGCTAGCATCGGCTAACTAACCCATATTTCTGTTTGACAACATACTTGCAGAATTAGTTAGAGTTATAACCCCAACAGAAGTCTATTTGAAGGTTTCTGTTCATGAATAACGCTTCCATATGTCCGAGGAAGTTGTCACAAGACTGAGGAGTCGAGCTTAATACATTAGCTCTAAAGGGAATGTTTGTATGTGCCATAAAACAGTTATATAGTGCGAAAATACTTTTTTTTTTTTTTTTAATCCATGGACTCAGTATGGTTTCATTTGTGCTGAAGGTTTATGCTGCTCCAAGCAGCTTCAGTATATATTATCAACATAAATGTAACATATGCAAGATTTCAGTGTTAGTTTAAACAGTTGTCTCTCTCCATACGTTAGGTGTTTTATGAAACAAAGTGGCTACATGCCACGGACGCTTTCTCTTTTGAAATGCGTCACTTTGTGTTTCCTTCCGGTGCTTTCCATAGTTTAATTTGTGAAAGCACGGATTTAGACACTTCGAAATTACTTTGATTTTACTTTTCTCCCCCTAAAACACTTAAGGGCTGATGATTTTGACTTGATAATCTGTTTTTGTATTTCCTTAATGATGAACAATAAAAATAACAAAAAGAAAATAAATGTGTTTGTGAAATAATTGTAAAAAATTTTGACCCATTTAAGCGTCAAAGCATATGTATCAAACATTTGTGACTTTTTTTTAAAATGCATTAAAGTACATGATTTTGGCTGATGATTGACTCATAAGAAATATGAGATGATGCGTCAAGTCAGAATTTGAGGACGACGTACAAAGTCGGTATTGGTCAGGAAACGCCTGGCTGCGATTTGTTTACACCTAGATGAAAGTGAAAATGCAATAAGTGATATTTTAAAACGGAGGGAAGAAAAGAAGCGAAAATCTTGACATTCCTGAAGGTTTAAATTCTCGTGGTCTTCTGTCTGCTTGCGCCTCAGCAGCACCTGCAGTCCACGATGGTGCGAGCAGTCCTGGTGACCGCCACCAGCATGGCGCTGACCGGCGCCGTGGTGGCCCACGCCTACCTGCTCAAACATCAGTTCTACCCGACCGTCGTGTACCTCACCAAAAGCAGCCCCAGCATGGCGGTAGGTCAGCCGTCTGGTCGGCCTGCTTTTAGCTCTTGCTTGTGTTCACGTGAGCCGCCTTTAAAGTTTTCCTTTCTGTTTCCCTCCCCGTCAGGTTTTGTACATTCAGGCGTTTGTGCTGGTGTTCCTGCTGGGGAAGTTCATGAGAAAGGTGTTCTTTGGCCAGCTGAGGGCTGCTGAAATGGAGGTGGGGGATCATCGAAGATCTGCCTTTACTCCACGCTTCCATACATGTGTTGTTGTGCGGATATCGGGGCGAAGCTCGTATAAGATCAACACAAAGCCAAAAGAAAGCTGTTCGAGTTCTAACCGCATCAGATTATCTGTATCCAATTGATGGAAATATTTCTTACGTTGCATACTTGAAAATTTTATGATTGTTTCTTGTAGAGCTTAGAACAGCACAGACATGCACAACGCCTATTATAATCTCCTTCCACGATTGAATAAGTGGTTCGAAATTAAAGAAACAAACTACGAGTTAGGAGAAAGAGGTTCGTTTAAAAAAAAATAAAATAAAGGTCAGGATAAATATTAAAAACATTTCTACTTAAGTCAGAGAGACTCGGGTGTGAAATAATTGTTGGCACTCTTTAAATAAGATAAAAAGTATCAAAGTAATTTGCTTAGCAAGTACAACAAGATTTGATGATTTGTTCGTTTTCTTTTGAGTTTGTCTACAGACTCATAACAGGAAGTCTTTGGAAAAATACTTTAGAAAAATATACAAGAACGATTCTGCTGTCTTGATGATCGTGTATGTATAACAAAATGGAAGTGTAATAAGTTTATGCTTTTACTTACACTTTCTTTCTCTCTTTATTTTTTTGCTAGTGACAGGAATTGAAATATTTAATTCTGAAAAACGGATATCTACTACAAGTTGGGAAAATATTTTTTTCCTTTTACTTTTTTTAGTTGTTTTTTTTTTCAGCATTGTAGAAGTTTTTTTTTTTTTTTTCTTTAACAGTTTTTTTTTATTTGTGTATGGAAAGGTTAAAAATTACAACAGCGTCCTCCCTAAGAAAGTAAAAAAAACCCCAAAAAAACATGAGAATAAAGTTGAAATAATACACGAATAAAGTCATGACTATTTTTATTATTTGGACTTTATTCTCTTAATTTTACAACCTTGTTTTTGTAATATAATTAATAAAATAAATCCCCGAATGAAATAGAAAAAGACAACACTGTGAAATGTGTTTTTAAATGTCGCGCGTTCTGCTCTCTCTCCCCCTCTGCCAGCACCTCATCGAGCGCTCCTGGTACGCGGTGACGGAGACCTGCCTGGCGTTCACCGTGTTCAGGGACGATTTCTCCCCTCGCTTCGTCGCCCTCTTCACCCTCCTGCTCTTCCTCAAGTGTTTCCACTGGCTGGCCGAGGACCGGGTGGACTTTGTGAGTCTCACTCTGAGTGAATTTGTCGTGAGCGGGTGAAGGAAAACGGACGAATCTTCACCAAACAAACAGCCATAACCCAAGAGAAAAGATGAGCGAAACGCTCGTGGAGATCATTTTTTTTATTCTGCCTTTTTCTCATCAGATGGAGAGGAGTCCGAACATATCCTGGGTTTTTCACTTGAGAGTTTTATGTAAGTGCATTTCAGGGGTTTTTCATGCTGATGCCACTTGGTGCGAAGCATTTCATGAAACTGTATGCAAATATTTGTCAAAGCCAGGTGCATCTTTGTTGTAGTCACAAAATGGTTCCAGTTCCTGTTCGGTTTTGCCGCCTAAAACTGTCTGCGTGTCACAGAAACAATTTAAAGTTCTCACCTCAGCAGCTGCCCATTGATTCTTTTTTTCTTCTTGTTTCTTACACTCTGCCTACACACTTCTGTAACAAACACTCCTTAATTTTTTTTCTGCAGCTCTTCTAGGACTTCTGGCTGTCATGGACTTCCTGTTTGTTAACCATGCCTGCCACAGCATCATCACCAGAGGAGCTTCGGTCCAGCTCGTTTTTGGTTTTGAGGTTTGTCCCGCTTCCTTTTTATAACCTTAAAAACTCGAGGCTTGTTAAATGCATCGTGGTGCATTTTACAATATTAAAAAAAAAAAAAAAAAAGCTGATTTTTTTTTTTTCTCTCCATGCAGGTTCCTCTTATAACACAGTAATCATTGTCGCATCGTCTTTTTAAAATTGATTATTTTTCTCAGCAGCAGCGATCTGAACCGCACCAATGTGAGCGTCTTAAAAAACAAAAATCACCTTCAAATTTTCTTAATGACTGGAAATCATTTAAAAGCTTTAGAAAAGGATTTAAATTCAGATTAAATGCAAGTTTTGAAATAATCTTGCAAATCCTCCAGCTGTGTGTAAAGAAAAAAAGGGAGAAAATCTAAACCTTAATGCAGCGCTGTCTGTGGTGACGGAGCCGACGGTTTAAATGTGTCCATTAGACCATTTATTACAAAAACACAAAATAAGAACTCAAAATGGTTTCTATTATCTTTAATTATTAATGAATATTTGTATGTCTAGGAGGTAAATATCTCGCGTTACCAATACTTAAAATAAGACGCTTTAACGGTGCTTTTAAAAGTGGGGGCCGCCAGGGGGCGATAGAGGGCCTCAGAAAGTTGGAGGGAAGATGAGGAAGAAAATTGAAAAGTTTAAAAAATAATGGAATCTAATAGATTTTTAAATAATGCATTTTATTTTTTTTTTCTATACAAATGTAGTCTTTTTTCAGTCTTTATTGTAAAATATAAGTTGAAATAACTTATTGAAGATAGAAGATAGAAATAACCTATATTGTCTCACAAAGGGGGAAATTCAAGAAAATGTCTCATCTTTCTGATTGGCTGATGGGATTAATATAAAAAAAATCACATATTTTCTTGTGTTGGGAAAATTTTTTATGTGGTTATATATTCAACGTCAGATTAATGAAGTCACAGTAAATTTTCAACTACATAACTCGTCAACTAAAATGAGAAGATGTTAGCATTTACGCTAAATGAATGTAATAATTATTGAATAGCGAAAGAAAAAAAAAATAAAAGTCAATGTTTCATTACATATTTTATATCACTGTCGTTTTGAGTTTTCACTCATTAGAGCATTTATTTTTGCTTTAAATTGATGTTGAGATTTGTTTCATAAATCTCATTTTCCAGTTCCGGATATCTAACTCACCCGTGTTTTTTTTTGGTTTTTGTTTTTTTCTGATGCTGGGTCACCATGTATACTTTGCATCTGACTGATGCTTCCCTCTCCGACACACACACAGATTTGATCATATTTTCCATTTGATTTTCTCCGTCCTCCTCAGTACGCCATCTTGTTGACCATGGTCCTGACGACCTTCATCAAGTACGTCCTGCACACCGTCGACCTTCAGAGCGAGAACCCCTGGGACAACAAGGCCGTCTACATGCTCTACACCGAGCTCTTCACAGGTGCTGCTACTAGTCTGTGTGTACGACTGGTTAAGTCTGGCGTCTACGACGATGATGATGACGTATGTGTCACACGGCGTGTTGTTGCCAGGTTTCATCAAGGTTCTCCTCTACATCGCCTTCATGACCATCATGATAAAGGTCCACACCTTCCCCCTGTTCGCCATCCGGCCCATGTACCTGGCCATGAGGTGAGCAGTTCTTCAAATCCAACGTCTGTCTAGAACAGGGGTGTCCAAAGTGTGGCTGAGGGGCACTTTGTGGCCCGTGGGACAATTTTATGCGGCCGACTGCAGCTCAAGAATGCAGGACTGGCACAAATGACGCCCTGTGGTGGACACTTTGAAGAAGTTTATTTTTTTATTATTATTATTATTTTTAGGGTGAGAATCTCCATTACTAATTTAATTCTCTAGCATGAAGTTATCTAAAAATATTTTTTCTATTGCTTTTAATTTCATATGAAGTGGAGCTACAAACAGCCAGCGACTTTTTACTCAGAAAAAAACAAAAACTAGAGCACATCCATTCCTTAAACTGGCTTAGAGAAGATTTTTGCTGATGGAAAAAATATTTTGTAGACTGCAAAAAAAGACCCGAAAAGTTGGGAAATTTTCAGCCTTTGCTCCATTTAAAAAAAGTATTGCATATTCAATTTATTGCTGAGCAGATTGACAAAAAAACTAAATTATTTTGCATTTTAAATTGTAAAAAAAGGTTTGGACACCTGATGTAGACAGTCAATTTATTTATTTTAGAACATAAAGAGTGTGGATTCTGCTTCATGTCAACCTAGAACAAAGTTCATGTGACACATCTTTCCACTGTTTTGTTTGTCTTTTCAGGCAGTTTAAAAAAGCCGTGACAGATGCTATAATGTCAAGGAGAGCAATCCGCAACATGAACACTCTGTGAGTCCATCAGGTTTTTTTTCTTTTTTCTTTTAGTTATTCATTTAATTCTTAATTCCAATATAGTTTTTGAGATATTCCAGTAATGTGTCTGTTATGATATGATGTTCAGATACCCTGATGCGACTCCGGAGGATCTGCAGGCCTCCGACAACGTCTGCATCATCTGTAGAGAGGAAATGGTCACCGGAGCCAAGAAGCTACCCTGTAATCACATTTTCCACTCCAGGTGAGTCCAGTGTTACCACACACACACACACACACACACACACACACACACACACACACTCGTCTGACTTTAACACTCCTGCTGCACTTAAACAGAGCAGGAGTTGAGGTGGAAATTTAAACTTGGCTGGAAACAAAAGATCCTCATGAAAAGTCGCTTTTTGTTTGCCTGATAAGATTGTTGATGCTCCACAGCTGCCTGCGCTCCTGGTTCCAGAGGCAGCAGACCTGCCCCACCTGCCGCATGGACGTCCTCAGGGCATCCAACAACAACCAGGCCCAGGCCCCGCCCCCGGCTCCGGCCCCAGCCCCGGCGGCGCCCGCCAACGCCCCGGTCGCCCCGGCCCCAAACGGTGACTTTCAGTATGAAACTCATCCAGGGCTGGGTGACAAATCGCTTTTATGGCTTTTGAAGATTTAATTTGTGGGAAAATCTGTATTTCTTTCTTTAGGTTTACATAGTTCAGAATGATGTCAGAGCCGCCATCTTGTTTTACAAATGTTTTTTTTTTTTTTTTTTTTTGAACAGATGCTATTTTTTGGATTCTGAATTCAGGTCAACTCAAAGACAAAATATTAGGGGTTATGCTAAGTTGTTTATTTTTTTTTTATTATTTGTACAAGAATAATGTCATATGACAAGACACTTTATTTTTGTAGTAAGACAAGAATAAAGTCACATGACAATAAAGTCATAATAATACAAGAATAAAGTTGTAATAATAGGAGAATAAAGTATTAATTATATGAGAACTCTAAACAAAAAAAAAAAAAGAACTAAACATCCAAGTTTTTATCTCATTAAAAAAGTACAATGTTGTTAAAGGGTTAATAGAGGAGCCATGTTGTGAGGACTTCCTGAAGGCGTGGCTTCAAAAAGAGGAGGAGCTACTTAAAGTGACAGAGACCCAAATTACAAAGTCAGATTTCTTTTAAGTCACATTTGACATAGACAGCATTTTTTTATAACATAGTTACTTGATTATGCTATAAAGTGGCACAATGTGGCTGGAAAATGCATAGTACTGCCCTTTAAAGAATATTTTATCTTTTAAGTTACCCAAAACAATTCTACTTTTTTATTTATTACAGTTGAGAAAGCCGTTCCTTTCCTACATTCACCGTTTGTCTTTTCCTGTTCATTGAACTCCTCTTTCTCTCTCTTCCAGTCGCTCCCGGCATGCTGCCAGGCTTCCCTCCAGGAGTTTTCCCTTTCTGGGGTCCTTTCCCTGCAGTTCCTCCACCTGCAGCTCCTGCTGCAGCTGACGCTCCGCCAGGCAGCACGGACACGACGCAGGCCGCTGGTAAAACGCCCCGAACTCTACCTTTAACTGCAGTCGTTTTAACTCAAGAGATTTAGCTTTTTCCTGCTGATGTCATCAATTTGTGACGCGTCCGTTCCCTTTAGGCACCAGCCAGCCCACTTCTGCTGCTGCAGACGCTGCTACGTCGTCAGCTGCCGCTGCCGCCGCTCCAGGATCAACAATCCCAGGATTCCCTTTCTCCTTCCCGCCGCCTCCCTTCCCCGCTGCGCCATGGCTGCCGATGCCTCCGCCTCCTCCCTTCGGCAAGCTTCCACGTCTAGAGACACTTGTTAGAGTAAAAAAAAAAAAAATCATCTGGTTTTGTTGAAGAGCAGCTTATTTCTCTCTTTATCCTCCCCCAGTGTCGTCGATGCCTCCGCCGCCTCCGTCGCTCTCTCGGCTGACGGAGGAGGAACTGAGGGAGCTGGAGGCCGAAGGGAGGAGGGGGCTGGAGGCCAGGCTGCAGTGTCTCCAGAACATCCACACCCTGCTGGACGCCGCCATGCTCAACATCCACCACTACCTCAGCACCGTCGCCACGCTCGCGTAGGTTACGCCCCTCCGTCTAAAACTGGTTCGGTCAGGAAAAAGCCTGCGGTCATAATTCTCTTTGTAATTTTGCCACGCGCTGAAACATCACCTCTCTCCTGTTCTCGCCACAGCCCTCCGCGGCCTGAGGGTGGCGCCGGCGGAGCCAATCAAGAGGCAGCGTCCGCTGGCGCAGAGAGTTCCACCCCGGAGGGGGACTCATCCGCCTGTATGTAACTAATACAAGTTTCTGATCACAGAAGTTTTCACTTTTTTTTTTATTTTTTTATTAATACAGTTTTGAAAAACCAGCTAAAAATATTTTCACAGAAGAAGAATCAGGAAGTGTTTCATAATTTAGAAAGGATGGTGATGAATTCTGAATCTGGGGTGAAAAGTAGGTATGCAGCACATGGGGGCGTACTGATATGACAGAGTTTTATTAACATACAAGTGTCTTAAAGGGGCAGGATTATGTAAAATCAACTTTTTTTTGGGCTCTACATCATGTTATAATGTCATTCCCTTGTCATAAACATACCTGGAACCTTTCACACGTAGCTCCACCTTCCTGTTTCTAAGCTTCCAGGCTTCTGCCTCACAGAGCAGCCCCACTTAGCTCCTTCAGACTAGCCAGGAGCAATTAGCACACCTGTTGGAATCTGCTATGCTCATTGTATGAGCTCTTTCTCAGTGAAAGAACGTTGTTAAGAGGTTAATAGAGGAGCCATGTAAATTGTAAATACTCAGGTTAGCTTAAGTTACTAAATGACGGATCACAGCTGTCCTGCAACTGTGCTGCACGTGTAATGTAATAGATTACAGCAAGAAACGTAAAATAACTACTTTGTTTTGTTTTGTTCATATTGTTCAACCAGAAAACACCTAGATTATGAAAACTTGGCCAGTGATGAACTTGAGTTGACACGTTTTCACTCAATATAAAACTACAGCGCTGCCGTCATGTAACCAGATGAACAGATGAAGCGTCCAGCTAAAGTATATCATTTAACATTAAAATTTCAGAGGCATGTTTTTTTTTTTTTTATTTAAATGTGGTTTGACTGCTGTATTTTGAAACTTACTTGGCACAAAGTTGATGTCATTGAGGATCGAGAGGAGGATGAGAAGACAGAGAATCAGGACAGGCGGGGGAAGGTAGCAGGTTGGTTGAACTGCCAGGCAGACATGTAGGAACAGCCACTGAATCCCAAATGATTCATTTTACAGTATTTATTTTTTGAAAGAATATTGGCAAGATCTGTAAGCTATTAACTTATGCTTGTTTGACCGTATGACTTGGCAGAGAACAGGCTTTGCCCAGTTGTGAGTTCAAAGAGACGACATGCAGCAACATTCCTCCGTAGAGTCCAGGTTGTTTTATCAACCTGAAAGTTATTATATGGGAATAATAACTTCTCATTCCTGTAACAGAAAATGCATCCAGGACTGGGGCTGGGAATGTGTATAATGTGTCTGCATGCACAGGAAGCATGGAACTGCGCCCCCTGCTGGACGAATGGGAGCTCCTCCCTAACCAGGACTGTGTTGTTTCCCCAGCTGACCCAGTAGGTGGAGCCACAGTCTCCTCTGCCTCAGACGCAGAGAGGAAGGAGAACTGGGACGAAGGAGCGGCGGACGACGAGAACGGAGAGCCCAGCGCGGCCGAGCTGAGGCGCCGCCGCCTCCGTAAGCTAGAGACGTCGCCTTCATCGCCAACGTCGCCGTCGCCACCCCCCGATAACTGATAGGTGACCGGCGAGAGGAGGGGGCGGGGCTTATCGCTCTGAACAAACAGGAACTTTTGAGATAACTTATGGCTGCTTCAGCTCTCCGTCGCCTCTCTCCCTGGTCCACACGCTCAGGTTTCCCACTCCGACGAGTCGGACTCGAGCGAAGACGCAGCCGCTTCCGTGTCAGACGGCGACGGGTCCTCTTCTGTTTTTTTTTTTTTCTTTTTCCTCTCTTCTTTTTGATTGGATCAACTCCGGAGTGGACTTCTGCCATGCCAACGCTGCAGGAAATGAACTCGATCAGTCGGCATTTAGGTCTAGTTTTACTGCATCTCCAGCAGGAAGGCGGTCCTGCTCACCATAGCGACACGTTACGCAACAGGCAGATCGTTAACGTAATCCAGCATTTTCAGTTTCAAGTAAAGCCAAACAGCTAACTTCTGCTTTTTATACATCGCCACCGCCCCGACGCTCTGCTTGTTTCCCAGGGTTCTGACCCCCGTTCCCACTGCTGACACTGTACCATACTGATTTATTGGAAACTGTATATACTGTATAAAGAGTTTTAATAGGATCGTCTGTACATGCTGCGGAATACAGCGACTGAAGCAGCAGCTGATGCCACAGAGGAACGTGTCGAAGCTCCTGGTTTTAGGGGCCTTTTTCTACAGGTTTTCTGCTGCCGCCATGTGATGTTGTCTTTAAGTTGGTTTGGCTGTTTAAATTAAAACTTATGACTGATCGGAAAAAAAAAGGAGATTTTTTCGCAGAAAGAGCGTTATTTTTCTTTTGTTGTGGTTAAAACAACTTTATTTTAAATTTAGATTTGTGGTTTTTGGGGAAAACATCAAATGGTTCCAGTCAACATTCGACACCAAAAATAGAAACAAATCTTAGTTATATTTGTAAGAATATTTTTCTTTACTTGTTTCTCAACAAACTAAACATGCAATATTTAAATAAACAGATTGTTGTAGAAAATCTGTAGATCCCAATTAAAGAATCTTGCAAGGTTCTTGTAAAACTTTTCTACATGTGCGTTTTTTTCTGAGTTATTTTTGATGGACCTTAGCAACAACAAAGGGACATGGGTCAATCTATCTTCATCTGGGTTGCTATTGTTTATTGAATGAAGCCAAATCTCTCCATTAATGAGTGTCTTGATATTTGAGATCAGATTTACACTAATATGAAGGCAAAAAGCATTGGAAATATTTGCCATCTTTATTTGCCAAGTGATGGTCTCGAGCCAATCTAAGCTTGAGTCACGGCAAGTCTATTGCACTTGATTTTTTTTATTTTGAAATGAATTCAAAAGTTTTGTTTTAATGCTTATAAGGCTATACTTCTACCTGAGTCATGATTGGTTGTTACCATGGCAACTCACCGCAGAGCACGCCTTTGGAACAAGCAGTTCCCCTCCAAAACAGGTGGTGGCAGTAGTGTTAATATACGCTCATAATGTAACAAGGCCTTCAAGCAAATATTTGTGAGTGGGCTCTTTGCACTTACAGCGCTGACGTCACATCCGCATGAGCAAATGCGGCTTTCTTGTTTCCGCTTTGAGTTACCATGACAGCTAGAAAAGACAAAGTCATATTTCAGGCGCAAATAAAGCAATACTATGAACACTGTTGTCTTTCTAATATAATGGGCTTTTACGTTTTCATGGATTTCCAAGCGATCCTGAATTAAGAAGACGGTGGCTTGTAAATATTCGTCGCTACAAGTTAAAGCTAACGCGGCACAGCAAAGTTTGCAGCCTTCACTTCACTCCGGATCAGCTTCTTCGGCCTAAAACTACCGGTGGGAGAAAGATGGTAAATAAAGGAGCCGTCCCTGTGTTATTTCCATGGAATCACTTCTGTATTCAGCCT
>CAEGAE010009605.1:0-16887 GCA_903067095.1 Girardinus metallicus
TTAATCTGGTTTGGATGTAGTTTAATCTGGTTTTAATGTAGTTTAATCTGGTTTGGATGTAGTTTAATCTGGTTTGGTTGTAGTTTAATCTGGTTTTGATGTAGTTTAATCTGGTTTGGATGTAGTTTAACCTGGTTTTGATGTAGTTTAATCTGGTTTGGATGTAGTTTAACCTGGTTTTGATGTAGTTTAATCTGGTTTGGATGTAGTTTAACCTGGTTTTGATGTAGTTTAATCTGGTTTGGATGTAGTTTAACCTGGTTTTGATGTAGTTTAATCTGGTTTGGATGTAGTTTAACCTGGTTTTGATGTAGTTTAATCTGGTTTGGATGTAGTTTAACCTGGTTTTGATGTAGTTTAATCTGGTTTGGATGTAGTTTAACCTGGTTTTGATGTAGTTTAATCTGGTTTGGATGTAGTTTAACCTGGTTTTGATGTAGTTTAATCTGGTTTGGATGTAGTTTAATCTGGTTTGGATGTAGTTTAACCTGGTTTGGATGTAGTTTAACCTGGTTTGGATGTAGTTTAACCTGGTTTTGATGTAGTTTAACCTGGTTTGGATGTAGTTTAATCTGGTTTTAATGTAGTTTAATCTGGTTTGGATGTAGTTTAATCTGATTTGGTTGTAGTTTAATCTGGTTTGGATGTAGTTTAATCTGGTTTGGATGTAGTTTAATCTGGTTTGGATGTAGTTTAATCTGATTTGGTTGTAGTTTAATCTGGTTTGGATGTAGTTTAATCTGATTTGGTTGTAGTTTAATCTGGTTTGGATGTAGTTTAATCTGATTTGGTTGTAGTTTAATCTGGTTTGGATGTAGTTTAATCTGGTTTGGATGTAGTTTAACCTGGTTTGGATGTAGTTTAACCTGGTTTGGATGTAGTTTAATCTGGTTTGGATGTAGTTTAACCTGGTTTTGATGTAGTTTAATCTGGTTTGGACCTGGTGCAAGCTGTCCATCTGAGTTGGTCCTGGCAGACGGTCATCAGAAACACCAAGATGAGTGTTTCTGAGCTGCCCGGTGCAGAGGAAGTCCTGCAGGACGCGGCGTCCTGTCCTCAGCAGTGAGGAGCTGCTGGTGGTGGAGTTTCCTCCTGGCCCAGCAGACAGGAAACAGGAAGCGGCTGAGACAATAAGCGGCATTCCTCAGCGGCTGACGGAGGAAACGATCACATCGAGTTTTCCTCATCGGAGCAGGAAGAGCAGCCAGAGCTGCTCCTCATCATCATCTTGGATTCTCACAGCTCTACAGGTAGAACAGATTCCCCACAGCGCCACCCTGTGGACACACTGCCGCTCCTTCAACTCATGTTGAACCAGATCCTCTGAACAAACATCCACCGGATTTAATCTGTTGGTTTTCAGAGAAATGAACCAAATATTGCTCATTATTTAGAGTTAATGCTTTACTTTTTATAAGCTTTCTTCATGTGATGTTTTTGTTGGTTATGATGAAGAGCGGCGCTCAGACCGCTGCCGTCGGGAAACACTGACACACATTTACCCAACAGTCATGTTAGACTTTAATCATGAATCTGAGCAAACAGAGGCTGCATGTGGGGTTCTCCAAGGCTCGGTTCTAGAACGCTTTTATTCAACACGTTGATCATTTCCTGCCAGGCATTAGGTCACTTCCTGTTGGTAAAAGGATGCAGCTTTAGATGTTGTTCATCTTTCTGGACCTAAACGGATTTTATCAGCTCTGAATCATGTGGACTTGTTCAGTCCGGATTCCCAGAACCAGAACCCATCGGCTCCGGATTTACGTCTATGATCAGGAAAGACAGAAACCTTTCAAAGTCTATCAGTTCTCAGATGTTCAACTGGTTAAAGTTGACATTTTAAAGCTTTTTTCCCATCTTGGTCTTCTGCTAGTTGTCTTCTTTCAGGTGTCCACCAGAGGGCGCTGCAGGCCAGGAAAATCCTGAAGTTCCTGCAGCAACAAGCGGCTGCTGATGAGCTGCAGTCAGATTAACAGCAATAATCTGCATTATTTAGCCTTTTGGAAGAGAAAAAGACCGGAGTCATTTTTCAAAGTCATATTTTGACCTTGTTCATTTATAAATGTCAGTTTCAAACTAGATATTAGAAAGTTGATTAGTTAGCTAGACTTAGCTAATTTACATATACTTGCAGAGTGGACTATCAAAATAAAAGCTTGGGCTTGAGAATTTGTATATAAACTAAAGATTGATCTTACATGTTCATGAATAAAATGGTGAAATAATGACTGAAAACTGAACTCCCTTCTTACAACAGGCTAAAATGACCCAGACTGTCACTGTGTAACGTTAAAACAGCGCCCCCTATGTTTGGCTCCAAACAGCCCTTCTGGTGCTACAGCAAACCGTCATGACTCCCAGGATCCTCAGCTCCAGGTATGGACCAATGACTCACAGGGACGGAGGTACAGGAACCTTTATTGATCACACATCGATCTGATCATCTTTCTGATTAACATTTTCATTTGTAAAGTAAAAAAATGTTTCAGTTTCATTCATTAAAGAGGAATTGGTTTCAGTTCAACACATGAAGCAGAAAGTCTGGAAAGATCTACAAAATAATTATTTACTGATTAGAATTTATTAGGTTGAATAAAATTTTTTTATTCACTGGAATAAAACAACAGTTTGGGAAAAAATGATCTAAACGCTTCATCAGAAAACCTGGAAGGAACTCCTGGAAAACCTGGAGTCTAGGAGTTCTGAGGTCAAAGGTTGAGAAGCTGAGACAATCAGAGGGAGAACCTGAGAGGACAGACAGCCTGAACGTGGCGTAGACCAGGGGTGTCCAAAGTGCGGCCCGGGGCCATTTGTGGCCCGGCTGGTGCAGCTGATCGGTGCAGATGAAGACATTTTGTTTCTAATCAATCATTGAAAATTAACATTTTCTTGCAATGGAAAAGATAAGTACAACGCAGTATTTGTGTTTTTATAACAACGTTTTATAATTAATAGAGCCACATTTTTCTAGACTTTCACTAAAAAGCCGACTTTGTTGCAACAAAATCATTTTTTTTATTTTTGTTATTTATTAATTCATTTTGAAGGGAAGTGACCACATCCTGTTCCTACAACTGAGAATCCATTTGCTTTAAAAAATCATTTGTAAACTAAACGTTTCTCTTTTACAGCAAAATCCTTTTCATGGTTTGGATCTACAGTGAAAAACCTCCCTTACAGTCATATTGGATGAGTATTTGCTTTATTTTGTATTTTTATTTTCTTGGCCTATTTAATACTTTTGACCTACATGACAAAAAGTATGGACACCCATGGTGAAGACAGAGGTCAGTGTGTGGACAGTTTGGTCAGCCTAGGGTCAGTCTGTGGACGACCTTTGGTCACTCAGAGGTCACGGTGTGGACAGAAGGTTTCGGGGTGGAGGCAGAGGACAGGGACAGACACTGGAGGACTGGCAGTGGGAAACGTCTCCAGCTGGAGGTGATCAAGCAAACCAGCAGCCAGCGGGTGAGAGGAGTCCGAGGACGGCCTAGGTCTCCTCGTCGTCGCTGTGCTGCGCCTTCTCCTCGCTCACGCCGCTCTCGTCGATGTTCTCCAGAGAGTCCGCCCGCTGCAGCGTCAGGTCCGCCGCGCTGATGGAGGGCAGCGTGTTCTGCTCCGGGTACATCCACGGCTTCAGAGTCGGGTCGTGTTTCCGCTTCCACTCCGGGTATTTCAGAGACGCCTTGTAGATCTTCCTCATGGCCTGGAGGGACAGAGACGGCAGGACAGGGTTGGACGGGGGACAGAGACGCCATCTGTGGGAGGAACCGGACCGACTTTTACCTTCGGAGCCACGAACTGAGAGACTCTGTTAACGACCCACTTTGGTAAAGAGCCTGCAGGACACAGGAGGGGACAGGACTAGGGGTCAGGTCTCTGGGAGGACAGAACGGAGGACAAAACTCTGAAAGTCTTCCTGCCTCACCTCGGGGGTCCACCTGGGTCAGGTAGTAGAGGGTGGAGCTGGTGGCACTGTTGGATTGGATCAGGTAGCCCGTCAGCAGAGATACGGCTCGGACATAGTCCTTCTTAGGAGGATGTTGCTATGGAGACGAACAAACAGGAAGTTGGGATTTTTACGTGAGAGACCAATGTGACAACTTCCTGTGGTTCTTGTAAAACTCGATCCTTCTGCCGTAACTACGAGTTGTAAACATGCTGCTGAACTCTACAGGGAACAGGAGACGGGTCAGTACTTTCCAGAACCTCTGTCTGCAACCCGACCTCCAGCAGCAGCAGCAGACACTGACCGGGTGTTTGACGGAGTAGTTGATGATCATGTAGTCGCTGCCGAGTGGAAGCCAAGACCGCATCGTCACAAAGTCTCGGTTCTTCAGAGGCGTCGGGCATTTCCCTTCAAACAGACACCAGAGGAGGAATAAATGAAGTCATTCTATCCAAGTTGAACTGTTCGTGTTCAACATCCAGCCAAAGATGAATCACATTCCACAGGAAGTGACCGCAAAAAACAGGAATCTGCTCATAGACGTCTCCTCTGCCCACCAATGAGGGAAAAGTTCTACAACATTCAGACCCGATTAGATGTTTTTACTTAATATTTATACATCGGTGGAGACATTTTGTCTTTCCAGGTTCTAAGCTTTCTCTTTGCTGTTTTGCCAATAGGTTTAGCATGAAAGTAGAGTTGGAGGAATCCAACCTGCACTGGGAACAAGAATTATGTCGTTGCTGCTTTTTCTTTAGCCTCAAACCACCAGTGCCCTCTACTACTGCAGGGGGTGCTGCAGAATACCTCAAGGGACGCGGTCATAGGCATTCTGGAGGTCCACAATACACACAAGGATGGACAACCAAACTCCCAAAACACCTTGGCAGCTTTTAGGAGTAACGACCCGTTTCAATGTTCCCTGTCCAGGATGAAGACGGCGCCGTAAACCAAGCCTCTCAGGGAGGCTGAGAAGTCTGACCTTCAATAGCTGGAGGATTCTCTCCATAGGTGGCATCCCAATCCTACATCTGCCTTTGAAAAGGTAAAGCCAAAAGTGGCCAACGAATGTCCAGAGCCTCCAGAACCATCCTCACTCCAACACTTTGCAATATCCTCAATGCAAGTCAGACGTTCCTCTCCAAAGCCTGGAAAGCCACCCAATGTTTCCTTTCTGAGTCATGGAGAACATTTCTACAACTTCCTTGAGCTCTGAGCTAACATGTGATTAGCTCAGAGCAAGGTAGCTACATGTTTACTTTGCAAATTAAATATTGAGTTTGAAACTGTGGTACTAATAAATGAATGAATGATTTACTGATATGTGACTATATGAACCCCATTTCTTCTGACAGGCTAAATAACCCAAATTATTGCTGTTAATTTTTAACAGTGTAACTTTACAAACGTAACCTCATAAAAGCCAATCAGGACGACACTTTTCTCTCTTTTTATGATTTGAATGTCAGTGCTGGTCTGGTTTGAGTCAGATTCTGGAATGAAGTCTGGACCGGGTCCAGTGGCACTGACAGGAGTAATATCCCACGTCTGCGTTGACCGTCAGTCTGCCGATGTCGTAGGTGTCGATCATGTTGGTGTCCCACTTCTTCCGGTAGCTGGTGTCATGGAGGACGTCGTACAGCGTCTCTGCTGTCACGTCTTTGCACACAATCCTCATCTGGAACAGAGACAGAGAAGAACCGGTTTCACCAGAACCTGGACATTCAGAGCAGAACTTGGACCTAAAGGTCAGAGGTTGTGGAAGTAGAACCATCATCAACAGCTTCCACTGGACGCCCACCCTCCCATCCGCCCTCCTCCACCCGTTCCCAGTAACGTGACCCCAGGCTGGGTCACCTGAACTTCTTGTGTTGGGTTCTGTTCTTCAGGAACAGAACCCAACTTTAAAGTCTAAAGTTCAACTCTCACATGACCTCTGAAGGAGACACCTGATCGCTGCCTTGCTCAGAGGCAGGCCAGCTGATCAGGTGCTGTCAGGTGATCTGGAAGCTCAGGTGGAGCTGAGCAGACGGAGTCATTCAGCTTTAATGAAGAAGAAAGAGAAAACCCAACAAACAATAACAAACCCCGAGGAATCAGCAAGAACAAGCAGCCAAACAGGAAGTTCTCCAACCCGAGGAACCGACCACATGATCCCCATGGGCTTCAAACCTCCAGATGTCAACTTTCTAAACTATGAGCCACTTCAGGCTTGTGAACCAGTTCACCAGGATGCTAGAGAACCATTAGATCATCAACAAGCTGTTCCCAGAGATCCGACTCTTCATCCAAATTTGACTGTGAATGTGGTGAAAACTTGAGGCTATCAGATCAGAACAACCAACATCTGAGGATCTAAAGACTCCTAAGGTGTGTGTGATGCAGATCAGGATGATGATGAGCTGCTGGTACCACCCAACCTACATCAGACTGCTAGTGGCTGTTACCTCTGAACAACCTTCCAGGAACTCTGTCCAGGAGTTAAACTGCAGCCTTCAGCCTCTTCTTCCTCACTGGTTACCGGACACCATGGGAGGCGGCCGCTACCTGCAGGACGTCATGTTTTCCAGGCTGTAATCTTTCAGGGCCGTCAGGCTCGGCTGGGCGGCTGTCATTGGATCTGTGTAACTCAATCAGCAGAACTCAGGAACTGCATCAATGATTCAGGACGTCCTGAGCTTCATCACCCAGCTGCTGCGACTCATTAGGAGGCGATGATGCCGGGTTCAGGGCATCTGCGACAAATTCTGGGTGTCTATGGGGGCTGAGGGCAACTACACCGGGATCGGGGCATCTTGGCTGGGTTCGGAGTATCTAGGCGTGTCTTCGACAGATTCCGGGTGTCTACGCGGGGTTCAAGGCATCTTCGAAGGGTTCAGAATGTGTTGGTCGGGTTTGGGGCGCTTTGGCCAGGCGTCCTGGCTGGTTCAAACCTGCAGCTTCTCCTGATAGAACCTTCTGGAAGAATTGCTTCAGACTGCAGCTGCTGTGGACGATCCAGACCAGAGTTGGTTGAACACCAACCAATTCAGTTACTGAACAATTCAGTCTTTAACCAATGAAGGAGATTTGAACGGTTCCTTCTGTCAGCTCCTCCTCTTTGCTGATGATCCCAACATCCAGGTCTGGGTTGGAGCCTCTCAGCTGTTTCCCCAAACACTTCCTGCACTGTTGTCACAGTAACAGCTTCCTGTTGTTGCAAATAAAACCATATATTCTGCAGAGTTTCAGGCTGAAGGTTGAAGGATCAGATCGGTTCTTTGACTAGAAGAACTGTAAAACTCCAGAAAAGACCGTCAGTCAGGTGGGTCCATCAGAACTTCCTGGACCGACTCAGGTCGATTCAGGTGACAGAGATGGTCAGCTGGTCTTCACAGTGACCTCAACCTTCAGACAGCTCCAGCTTCACATGGAGGTCAAACATCTCCTCACTCAGCAGGAGAACCAGAGGTCATGACCTCACCTGAGCAGAACCACCTGGAGGCTCACGCAGGTCCAGAGCCGCGCTGGGAGGTCGGCCCCCGGAGGAGACGAACCGGTGAAGCTGGAGGTCCAGAGAAGAAGACGACGATCCAGATCTGCTCTGACCTTTGACCTGTTGGTTACCCACAATGCACCAGAAGCAGGTTCCTGGGCGTGTCCTCCTTAGCACAGCAGAACCTCACAACACGGGTTCTGGAGGATTACAGACAACACTGACTGGAACTGGTCCGGATCCTGCCAGAACCAGAACCAGGATGTGTTTTCTTCATAAACAGAACCACCAGTTTCTGGAACAGAACCACGAAAAGGTTCTTGTGGTCCTTAGAAAGTACAGAACCAGAACCGGACCCTGCTGGTTTTTTGTTAACAAAGAGTCAAACTGCTGCGGACCTCGTGACCCGCCTGGAAACTGGACCGGGTTTTCCTCCGGATCCAGTTTCAGATATTTCCATGCGTCATTCGGGTTCTGATGACCTCATTCCTCAGAAGGTCCGGTGGTACCGAGTCAGCAGGTTCTGGAAAAGTTCACATTGTACACACACACACACAGCGGACAGAACCAGCAGGAAAGTCTCATCTGGACCTGTTGAGGTTCAAGTGAAATGTTTCCTGAAGCTTTTATTGTGAAGGTCTCCCAGGTGAGTTACCTTGATCTTCTGGACCGAGCTGCTGTCCTGCTCGCGACACCAAACCGTCACTCCGCCCTTGTTGTACCGGCTGGTCCATCCGTCCGGACTCAGACACTGATCCTTAAAGGAGGAGAAGTCCGAGTCGTCCGGGATCCGAACCGGCATCTCCGATCAGTCAGGCCGCCTGGTTCCGGCGCTCCGAGCAGAACCGGACCGGAGGAGGAGGAACTGGACCACAGAGACCAGCAGCGGGTCCTGGAGCGGGTCAGAGAGCAGAACCTCAGGCTGAGCCGGACCGGGTCCAGGTTCGGGTCTGAGATGCAGCAGGTGATGCTGCAGCTTTTATCCGCCTCCTGCTGCACAGATAGGTCAGACAGTGAGAGCTCTCACTTCGCTTGAAAACAGTGGATCAGGTTCTGGGTCAGGTAGAACCCGTCCCACCTGGCACCAAGAATTCCCAAACCGAGGAGAGCCAGACATCCATGGGTCAAAGTTACGCAGTCAAAAATTAATAATTTGGGTTATTTTAGTCAGAAAAGGAAAAAAAATCGTAATTTCACGTTTTTCATTCAAATGTTTCTCACAGCCACAGCGACCATTCGGTCTCACACGTTTATGAAAAAGTTCTCAAAATCCAGGGTTTATTTTGGTAGTTCTGCTTGTGAATTTTCATATTACCCAAACATTTATCTCTGTTGGCTAAATAATTAGCTAAGTTGTTAGCTTCAAATTAAATAAAGCAAGCCAAATATTTATGGTATTAAATATTTAGCTTATTAAATGTTTAGGCTGAAACTAATTCAACCTAAACATTGAGTGAATGAAGTGGTGAGAATATGACTGTAATTTAACAAACCTTCGCCACACTTCCGGTCCGGTCTTGTGCGAAATTCTGCCCCCCCGCGTCGGGAGCGCGCATTGCAGCCAGAGAGGATCTGACCATTTCACGGCGCTTCTGATCGATTTATCGATAAAACAACTCATATAATCATGTCAAGGTTTTAGCTTTCAGTTTAATCGGCAGCTAACAAAATTGTAAAATAAATAAATGAACGAGTTCTTCTTACCGTTGAGGAGGGTGGGGGGATACTTTAACCACCTGAAATAATCTGTAAACTCCAGTCCTGGGGGGCCACTTTGCAGCTTTTAGATGTGCCTCTGCACATCTAAATACAATAACTAGGTCATTAGCAGGGCTCTGGAGAACAGGAAGGAGGTCATTAATCATTTCATTCCAGTGTTTTGTACCTGTGGCTCTTCTAAAAGCTGCAGGACAGCAGAGGCCTGGAGTCTGACCCCCCCAGTCTACAACGAACAGGTTATTTGAAACAGCTAAAATATTTGGTTCCCTCCTCAAAACTTTGGCAAAAATTGAGCAAATGTTTTCAAACGTGCAAGATTTATTGTGCATGAAGAGGAATAAACAGTGAAAGACTTGCAGGTACATGAATTTTTTCCCATTTTATGAAGGACCAGATGATTTCATCCATCCTCTCCTCTCCTCCCCCCATAATGTTGGTAAATCAAAAGCAACTGTTTCCAAATTCTCAAAAATGATGTGTGATAGCATGTAGTATACTAGAAATGTCCTTAATCCAGTAATCTGTCATATTTTAGGGGATTTTCCAGAAAGCCTAACTCATCTTTTCAGGAAGTCTAATCTTCCATCCTCAGTGAAAAATGATAAATTCACACAATGTGTTGGAAAACTGTGTTTGGTGACTGACTTGTATTTGTCAGGTTTGAGGGATTAATTAACAAAACGGTGTAAGAAGAACTCGTTCATTTATTTTACCATTTTGTTATTGCTCCTTTTTTAAACAGCAGCTGACTGAAAGTTAAAACCTTGACATGATTATATGAGTTGACCGATAAATCGATCAGGAGCGCCGTGGAAATGAACGGATCCTCTCTGGCTGCAGTGCGCGCTCCCGACACAGGGGGCAGCATTTCACACAAGACCTCTTCAGGCTTAAAAATCCAACCCAGAAAGTGAGGTGGATCCTGGGAAATGTAAGGTAAGGTCGTTTTATTTATACAGCACGTTTTCAGCAACAAGGCAGTTCATTACAGGAGTTAAAAGGAAATACAAACAAAATAAACCAAAGAAAGAGCAAAAGAAGAAAAAGCTAATCCAAGTTCTGATCCTTGTTCTGGGATGTTAAATGAGTGGAAGTAAGTAAGTATTCCCCGGACTTTCTAAGTGTGCTGTAAATTTGTAAAAGTAGTGAGTACTCCACAGTTTCTAAGTAATAATAAAAACTAAGTGTTCCTGCTCTGCAATCATTTTTTCTGGATTCTAAGTTCCTTCTAATTCCTTTTCTGGGTTGCAATAATAGGAGTCTCTCTGCATCTAAAAAGTGAGTACTCCACAGAATGGCAACATTCAGACAAAACAAAGGACAAAACAAAGACATGAGCGAAGGCGGTGACGTCACAGGGCCATGAAACCACGTCGCTCAGCCTCCCGGCAGACGTCCAATAAGATGTTGTTATCCAGGCATGTCCTTGGGAGCCTCGGCTCCACAGCTGCATGGACAACAGGAGGTGGGAAGGAGCGTTATGTTTACATATCAGATTGGGAATCTGCAGCTCTTCCAAGGCAACATGGGAAAAGCCAATTCAGATACTGAATGTCTTAGTTTAGATCTTCCCTAAAGTCTCTCCAACACATCTCAGTTCCCAATCATCCAAATTAGTTTGGTCGCTCCACTGAGCTGAACTAACAACTTTTACAAGATGGATTCCATCCCGTTGGTGAGTTTTAGTCCTCAGCTGGGCTGCGAGTCTCAGCAAGACTCACATCCAACTTGTCTCTGTTCTACAACATACAGTCTGAGTTTCACTAGTTCGGCCAAGTCCGTCACAAATTTGTCAATAAGCCAGGAATCCACCAGCTCCAAACAGCAGAAATCCTGTTATCACGAATAAATCCAGGGTGAATCCCGCCGGGTGTGTCCCGCAGGACAAGAGGGCTCTCCTGTGCCCAGACTTCTCGTCGAGAAAATTTGATCAATTGCATTGAGGGACCGACTGACCAGATCGGTGATTAGTAGATTCAGAGGATGTGCAAAGAAAGGCTCCAAAAATATAGAAAAAGACAGAACAAAAACAGAGCAAGCAGGGCAGGAAGGGAGCAGAGGGAAAAGCGTCCGCCTTCGCCGAGCAAGAGAGGAAGTCATGAACTGCATCAGTCCTGATGCTAGTCGTAACCCAGTTCTAACCGATGGAACAGTCTGGCTTCATGCTCTGCCCCGTGGCTCCAGAAAGACTCAACCAATCAACCGATCAATAAATCGATCAATCAGTAAATCATTCAATCGATTGATCAGTCAATAAACAATCAGGGTGTTTGCTGTGGTTCAGAGTAACTCATCTGTTCAGGAGAGGATCTGTGAGGTGCCTTCAGGTGCAGCTCAGAGATCTCCTGTCTGGATGACATCATCAGGGTCACCTGCTGACAGGTGAGCCTCATCTGATTTCTGATTGGTCCGTCAGAGGAACCTGGAGAGGATGCAGTTCAGGTAAACTTCCTGTCTGGTCTCAGTAACTGACGCCTGTTGTCCAGGTGCAGCAGTGGGCGGAGCCACAGATCAGGTGTCTTCATCAGGTAGCGGTTCCGTTGTTCCGTGGGAAGCACAGCTTCCAGAACCGGTCCGGTCCAACATCCCTCCACTGCTTCAAGGCTTCAGTACATCTGATGAAGCCCAGAGAAAGTTTTCTGCGCCGCCGCCAGCAGGGGGCGCTGGAGTCCATCTGTTCATTGGATCTTCATTCTCTGTAGCCGGGTCGGCCCAGTTTGATGAACAGAACCTTAGAGCAGATTACAGACTTCTGATGGAAACTAAGATCACTTGTCTCCAAATTTAGCTTCTGCTACTGGTTCCAGTTAAATCCAGATTATAATCCCAGATTCTCACATAAAAATCCCTCCATAATCAGATCCATCAGAACCCTGAGGTCCAGAGGTTCTGATGGGTTGGAGGTTCTGTAGAACGGGTCGGTGGTTCAGGGCTTCCTGATCATTTTTCTTCTTTTAATCTGAGTGATTCCTTCATCTGGGTTCTGATCCGATTCTTCAGAAATACATTTGAAACAGGAAGAAGCATCTCGATGACGTCGTCGCCTAATTTGCATATTTGTTCATGTGATCCAGACAAATAGATTTAAAACGCATGAAACATCTAGAACTGTAGATCATGAATGTAATTATGTAAAAGATTTGAACTAAAGGAAGACAAACATGAATCGTAGATTTATTTGAAGTTAAAAACATTTGAAACATGAAAAACTTTATTTACATTAAATGTTCTGTACGTCACAAAATGGCTCCAAACGTTTGTTATGAATTATTGCAACATAAATGAACTGAAAAACGAGAAGGAAGATTTTCTGTTTCTGTTTAGTCAGCAGCATTCGGGGCTCCACATCCTGCTGCTTTCATTCCTGTCAGAATGAAAACCAAGATTCTCTCACCTGGAATCTCCTGGAATCTCCTGGAATCTCCTGGATCAGGACTGAGACTCTTGGTCTGCTGATCCAGATCAAATCACAGCTGTTAGTTTTCAGACGATTCGTCGTATTTATAAACCGACGGTGGGCTTCTCCTCGTGACGCAGGCCACTGCTGCTGACCTTTGACCTCTGAGAACATCTGGAAATCTGGCCGTGTGCACAAAGCAGCTCTGTGTCCTACACACACACACACACACACACACACACACACTCCTGGTGCTGCAGAGGAAGCTCTAACTGGAAACAGACTGAGGCGGAGACGCCCAGTGCCAGTTCACTAACTGGGACTGGTCTGTTCCCAGTTCTGGTTTCCATCAGACTGATGAAGATGAAGATGATGAAGCTCTGATTCGTTTCTGTTCGGTTCGGCGTTTGTGAAAAACGAATCGCATTTTAAACCACAGAAACATTTTCTGCTCTGAATGTCGGATGAACTTTCCGGTTCTTCATCTTCCCAGTTTCAATGTGGGCTGTGGATGCTAACATTAGCATTAGCTGCTATATGTTTAGCATTCAGATGCTATTTTATGCTAGCACAGCTTCACTAATATGCTAACAGCTTTTAGCACAGCTTGCAGTCAACAACAGTCGTTTCCAGCGTCCAATCAGATCAGCTGAGAAAAGCCGCTTCCTGCTGTTAGCGGATTAGCATTAGCTGTGCGTCAGCTTTACGGTCGTATCAGAAACATGTGAATAGAAAGGTTCTGGATCCGGAGCTCGGTTAGTCCAGACTAAAAGGTTCCGGTGGAACCAGGTCATTCACCCCCCTGCAGAGGTCAGAGGTCAGGTCCTCTGACCCCCACCATGTTCTTCAGATGAAGTCTCTTCACAGCCACGATGTTTGGTTGTCATGACAACACCTGCTGAGTCCACAGTTTCTGACCGAACCAGAACCTGATGAGATTCAGGTGCAGTGAAGCCCCGCCCCCTCCCCTGGCCACGCCCCTTCGGTTTTCCAGCTTTGTTTGGAAAAGGAGGATCCCAGTCAAAGTGGGGAAGGTTCGGTTCTGATCCAGTTCCCTCAGCGGGCTGAGGTCAGAACTTTAACTGCCCCTCCTCCAGGTCTTCCTCCTCCTCTTCCTCCCCCTCCCCCCGCCCCCTGCTCCTCCTCCTCCTCAGGCAGCAGCAGAACCAGAGCAGCAGGACGGTTCGGACGGTACCAGGAGTTGGACTCTGTTTAGTCGAGATGAAGTTGTGGTTGCTGGTTCCGGTTCTGGCCGTGGTTCTGGCCGTATGCGGAGCCCGGTCTCCGTACCAGACGGTTCTGCAGCACAGCCGGATCCGAGGCCGGCAGCAGGGGTGAGTGTCCGAACCGAGCCGAGCCGAACCGAGCCGCTCAGAGTTCTGCTCCAGGAGCTGACAAACGGTTTCTTTAAGCGCATCAGAGACAGAAGTTCTTCTGGGTCCGAGCAGGAAAAGTTCTGCAGAACTTGTCCAGGTCCGGACATCTGGACCTGCAGGGCGCCCTCTGTAGTATCACGAGTATTACTGTGAAACCTACAGCAGCTCAGTACTGCTCGGTACCGGAGGTTCTGCCAGAACCGTCTCAGTTTAAGGTGGACCCGGTTAGTTACAGCGGGAGTCTCAGTTCATATGAACCGGTTCTTTTAAGGTGGGCTGAGTCTCATAAAGGTGGAATCAGGTCATGTAAGGTTGACCCAGCTGGTTCTGACCCAGTTGAGGTTCTGGACCGGGTGATTTAAAGCTGCAGTTTGTAACTCTGCTTGTAACTACAGTCTTAGGGCTGTCAGTCACTCTTGTGTATGCGATGCTCAGCACTCCCCGTTTCTCTCTGCTGCTACATAAATGCTAGGCTAGTTAGCATAGTTAGCCTGAGATGAGGCGGATAATTGGTTTTCCTGTGATGGTAAGTCGTTTCTCTGCGATTAGCAGCGAGTACATGACGTTGATTGGCAGCGCTGAGACTCGCCTCTCGGCTCTGATTGGTTGTTATTTCTTCAGATGTAAATTGATCTGCTCTCATTAATCTGTCACCATGGCGACAGACTAAAGTCACATCCTGCAGTTTAAGGAGGAATGAACCCAAACCGGCTGAACTGCTGGTTCAGTCTGTGATCAGAGCTGCATTCCTCCTTAAATGAAGCTCTAGAGGTTCTGACCCGGTTGACGTCTGTTTGGGTTTCTGTTTCAGGCCCAACGTCTGCGCCATGCAGCAGATCAAAGGAACCAACAGGAAGTACTTCACCAACTGCAAGCAGTGGTACCACCGCAAGATCTGCGGCAAACCAACGTGAGTCGGTTCAACCGGAACCATCCGGGCCGGGCGGCTCGGTCAGCCCAGCCGCGTCAGGACGGAAACAAACAGGAAGTGAGGTTTTTGTTTGCAGGAAGTGGACAGCTGAAGCAGCCTTTAGCGGAGCCCGACTGCAGGTTCTGACCCGGTTCTGTGTGGATGGGTTTGGGTGTGATGCGTTTTATCCGGAACCTGTTCCCCCACCGAACCCATTTACTTCCAGATATGGGCGGAACCTTCAGAATCGGGTCGTCCGGACTGTAAAGTCGGAAGTAGTTCGCATTTGGGGGAAAAATTGCGTTGTTGAATGTGACTTAAATCAGATTTATTTTTGCCTTTTATCCGCCTGTTTTCACGTCAGGCTGAACGTTAAAAGTGCTTTGGTGAAACGCGGGACTGGTTTCCTGTGTGACATCAGCTGCTGGCGCCAGTAGCTGGCCTGCAGTACCAGGACTTGCCACCAGGTGGCACCTGTCCAGGTGTTCCTGTTACCTGACTGTCTGGATACTGTCCGGACTCCGAGGGAACGAGCCTCCACTGTGTTCCAGATTGTTCTGGAGGTTTTCTAGAAGCCAGAGGGCTGATTGGATATCAGGGGGAATTCTGGGTAATTGGTGGAATCTGATGTTTGACTGGTTCTGGATTTGGCGGGACCAGACTGGACCAGGCCGTTGTCCTGTCCAGGTCGAGGTGGAGCCAGCAGTATTTCTCCCAGACGGCGTCTGGCGGCTCGGCGCTGGAAGCCGTCATAAAGAGCGCAGTGTTTCCAAACAGGAAATGGGATTTATTCCTCCGGGAGCGTCGCAGTGCCGCAGGTTTATGTTGGAGCCGGTTCAGAGCTCTCAGCCAGATTCCTCTGCTGGATGTTCCTGGAAACGGAGCGGCTGAGTTACTGCGCCTCGCTCTGTTTGGATCCGCAGCAGACACCTTGTTTAGAACAAACGGGAGCCGGTTTTCCTCCTGGACGGATAATCAGGACCAGCCGTTGCCGTGGCGCTGATCTCCATCTGTGGACGCTTAGTGCCTCCAGACGCCGACGGCGCTGAGCTTAACGAGCTGCAGCCGCAGAGAGCCGGCCCGGTTCAGGGAGCTCACCTGATGCGAGCAGAACCGAGTCCAGGTTCTCTTTCCCAGATTTCCCCTCTGGTCAAAGAAGATGAAGAAAAACATCTGAGTGACTTTGGGTCAAACCCACCGAGGTCCTGAAGGTCCAGAACCAGCAGGTCCGGTCCAGATTAATGAGAAACAAACAGAAACCAGATCAGAACTCAGGCGGCAGTAACGGGTCCTGCTGGTGTTCCCGGGTCAGAACTTTGGGTCCTGTCCCGACCAGATGAGCCTCCAGAGGTCAAGAGGTCAAACATCCCAACTCAGAGCCAGTAGAGCATCATGTTCCTGATATTAGCATTAGCAGTAGCATGCCAACCCTCAGCCTGGATGTTTTTCATATTTCCCATCAGCCATTTGAAGATGGCTGCCATTTGGAGCCTTTTAGCCCAGTTACCATGAAATGTTCCCTTCATGACTTGGACGAACTTCATGTCTCGTGTTCATGAAACGTTGAAGTGATGAAACGCAGCAGAATCAGAAACTGAGGATTTTACTTCATGGTTAGCATTAGCTTCTGCTAACATTTATATGTGTTTAGTGGTTTAGCGAATTAGTGGTTGCTGAAGCTAACCCAGCTCTCCGGGTTCTCCGGCCGACTCGGATGCCTGCAGATTGTTCTTCTCTCAGAGGAAATGAGTCCAGTCAGCCGGTTCTGCTTCATGATGGAAGTTCTGATACGATTCATTCAGTTGGGTAGAACTGAATGAATCCAGGCTCTGCCCAACCCGGATCAGAACCAGCAGCTGCTGCAGTAATCAGTGGATCAGTTTCTCTGGTGCTGAGACAATCGAGATATTCTGCAGCTGGCAGCTTTATGTGGCTCTGAAGGGTCAGGTCAGAGGTCAGCCTGATCTCTGGTTTCAGCTGAAACGAGCTGCTAGCAGCGCTGCTAACTCACGGTCATTCCGTTACAAAACTTATGGCTCTTCCTGTCGCTCCTCTGATTAA
>CAEGAE010009608.1:0-69570 GCA_903067095.1 Girardinus metallicus
CCGGGCCGGGAATCGAACCCAGAACCTTCTTGCTGCAAGGCAACAGCTCTACCAACTGTGCCACTGTGCAGCCCTAGTTTCTAGCCCTAGTATTAACTAGAACTAAGTATATGTATATTTTTCCTATATATATATATATATATATATATATATATATATATATATAAATAAAGGAAGTGTATAAGTACTTCCAATATTTGGATAAAAAAATGCTATTCATCAAAAAAGGGTAATACCTCACAAACTCCACATTTTTACTTAAATATGATCACTTCTTCAAAAAAAAACATTACAATTTTTTTAATTCTTGAATTAAAAGATACAGAACAGCATCCTGCATGACTCTGTTAGACACCAGCGTCTGGTCGTGATCCTGAGGAGTCTTTGTACTCCACTACATATTAATATTCTTGGGTTTGGTGCTATAACTGCCTTTTTTTCAAATACTGCCTAACACTTTTATTAGCGTTTAAGTCAGGTGACCATGGTGGCATCTCTTGTGTTGGGTTGTCTTCTGAAATCAAATCTAAGTGGACTTTGAGATATGCTTGTTGTCACTGTCCTGTTTGAAGATCCAATGGCTCCCGAGCTTCAGCTTCCTCAAAGACAGCATTGCATTTCTCCTGACAGGTAATTGAACGAATCTTGCCCTCCACACGTCTCCGGTGACTAACAGAGCAAAGCAGCCCCTGAGCAACACTGAGGCACCACCAAACTTCACTGTAGGCATGGCGTTCTTTTCAGAGTACACTCCAATCAGGCTCCTCAAGACCTGCCACTGATCCAAAGGCTCACAAAGTTCCAGAGTTAATTAATAGCTCCACAGCACAGAATCCCTCAAAACGATATAAATACACCTCTTGGCTTTATTTATATAGCTGTGCACAAACTGAGGCTGACTTTTTATGTGCTTTTAGGCCAAACATGGAGCCCTTCAGCATTCAGAATGCGCTTCACTGTGAAAACTGTAACTTCAGTGTTAGCTGCCACCAAATCTTCCTGTAGGTTTTGCGGTCCATCAAGGGTTTATGACCACCTGACTCTTCAGTGGCAGCCATTCATGACTGAGGATCCTTTTCCTTAAATGTGAGCTTTTATGCTTTCTTGAAAAGGTTGGGACAGGTGTATGGGCTATACAAAACATATTCATTACATTTTTGTTCTTAGATCATGAGATCTTAGTCTGGTCAGTTCTGCCTATTTTGAGCTCATTTCAGAATGAGCTGTTTTAAGGCCTCTTGTCACTGAATTCAAATAAGCTGCTGACGGCGAAACTGCCTAACGCAACATTTACACTCAGAAAGGAAAATTACTGCAAACAGATCCACAATTTACAACCGTACATCTTTGAAAATCAGAAGTGGAGACTCCTGCACAACCAGTAAGAATGCAGAAAGTGGTTTCTGGATGGTACATCAACAAAACACTTGTCTTTTCCATCAGCCATTGTACAGCGCATACAGCTGTAAAACCAGCTGACCAAACGTTATTGTGTTGCTAAGTAAAAATAAATGGAATCTAAAAACAAGCTTGTCAAACAAAATGGTAGTTCCTGGTTAGGTTAACATCACTCTGAAAACCCAAAAAATGTGTTGCTGGAAAAAACTAAAAAATCCAGATTTTCCAAAAATTTAACTTTCAAAAACTGAAAATTCAGTTAATTGATAAAATCAATTTATTGCAAACACCTGAACATTTTTTCATATGTTTTGATAATAAATCTAATATGCAGTAGGAGTTAAAAAATTGGGTGCAACTGTATATTCTTGCTAAAAGTCCAGGGGAATATTTTTATATTCTTCTTGAGTTCCAAATAAAGGCTTGTTTTGGCTTTAGCGACCAGGGAGAGTGTCAGTTTTCATGTTCTCCTATTAGACAATATTTCTCTCTTGATCAAACAGGAAAAGCTGGTAGGCGTGTGTGTAAGTATAAATGCACTTCATAATATCGCCCCTGAATGAAGACAAACATTTTCACCAGCTGCTCAACTCAGTTAATTACAGCTGAGCAAACATTTTATGAAAAACTGTCAGCGAGGCTCTTTCTTTATTTAATGAAGCCGGTTGTGGTTCAGGAACTAACGGTAGTTAGATTCAATAAGAGATGGAGTATCTCACATTTCTTTCTCCATGTTACTCTAAACTCTTCCTGCCGTTATTTCCTTCCTTCTTTGTTATAATTTCTCTTTGACTGTCCATCCTTTAACATGTATAAACCATTGCCAGCTCTGGTTCCTTATGGTGTTGCATGACTTGTTCCTGTATTGTCTACCAGCTCACATGCTCCCCCTGCTTGCCTCTACCATCAACTCCCCCTCTGCCAGAACACTGTTGCTCCTTCCATTCACCAGACCATTAGACCATTATTTTACCTCCACTGTTATCCTGTCTTCAACAGTCCCTCATCACAACTCCTGCCTCTCTCTTTACCTCCTGCTGTCAAATGCATTCGACTCCTGCTGTCAAAATAATACCACCTGCCTTTTCTGTGCCTGCACCTTGAAGCTACACAGCACAAAAAACCAGCACCAAACTGATCAGTATATATGTACTGTTATACTGCTGCACAATGCTTTCAAGGGAAAAAAATAACCTAACTCTACATAAAATAAGGGTTAAGGAGATGAATTTCCATTCTATCCATTCCAGATCCTAAAGCTGAACTCTGTGGTGGTTCTTATATGTGTGTGTGTGTGTTGAGAAGTCTGCTCAGAGAGCACTGCTCGTCTGTCAGCACACGTGAGCAAGAGAAAGACCCAGATGTGGAGCTGGAGAAGGAGGGAAAAAAGGAAGGGAGGGCTGGAGCCAATGTGATCAGAAGGAGCTGATCTGCCTGTCAGCAATGGCTGGCACTCGCACACATCAATGCATGCATGTTCTCATGAAAAAAAGCTGCGGCAAATTAAGATTTGCTGCAGCTGTAGCCAGGAGAGAAAGACGACCAGAATCAGCCAAATGCTTTGTCAGTCTGTAGCTGGACAGACTTTGTTTTGAATCTGGTTTGCTGTTTTCAACAAATGGACTTTTGTGTTTCTGGTAAAGTGACCATAAATTACACATAAACCTGCTATCTTACGTCAATCAAAGTGACAGATGAGCACATAAAACCCTTTGAATTTGATTTTGAGAGAACAGAAGATGAAATTAGCTTCTTTTGAGAACTTACTGTGCCATTTGTCAACTCCTGGAAAATCTGGGATTTTATTTATATTATACTGATAACACTGGAACTGTAGAATAAAAACACCTATGAGTTATTGAATGCAGATGTATCTTATTAAGTTAAAGTATCAACCCAACAAAAAAATAAATGAATAAGTCATATAAGAAGTTATACTCAATAAATTATGGGTTCCAATGATTCTCATTTGTCAGATTAAAAATGCAATTTGGAAATAACCTTTAAACAGGTATAAAACATATTTTTCACTATACCCACATTTCTGATGTTTTTTTACTGGTCTGGTGTAATATCCAGTATCTTACAAAATTTGGCAAATTACTGTACACATAATTATTAAAAGACATCACCCTCACTGCCTAATAATACAGAGGTTCCCAAACTGTGGGGCGCGCCCCCTGGGGGGGTGCCGTGCCATTGCAGGGGGGGCTTGGGAAGCGGTATGGATGAATGAAAAAAACAAAACCGAAAAAAACAAAAAAACAAAAACAACGATGAACGCTGTGTGCGCTGATGGGTGGGGTGTTTGAGTGGATGGAAGAGTATAACAGGGAGAAAAGGTTTGGGAACCACTGTAATAATAACTCAGACTAAATTTCTTGTTTTAAGAAAATTAGAATAACTAATTGACTTAAATTTGCCAAATTACGAAAAATAATTAGTGGAATTAGATTTTTTTATTTACTTTCTTGAAATTCAGTAAGTTTCCATACACCAAAAATATTATTCCTTTAAACAATTTTTGGAAAGCTTAGACGATAAAGTTTCTGACTGGTTATTTCACAACTTTAATGTTTTTTGGAGGGACACCTGTGGATGGACGTTACACCTAATGCTCTCTTGTGTGACGTCATGGAAAAATCTAAAGAAAGCAGCCAAGATATCAAGAGAACTGTGGACCTCAACATGTCTGGTTCATCCTTGTATAACGCTCAGATGCACGCAGGTAAACAAAGTTATGTTTTTATGAAGACCATGGCAACGTCTAACAGTCATACTGTTCAGGAAGGAACAGTATGTTTACACTCTTAAAACATCACAGTTCTGTATTAAAAATTATTTTATATTTATAATTTCTGAAAAAGTGGATGTTGGAGGGTTTTTAGCCGTAAGGTGTAAATCAAGTTCACTGAAAGACTTAAAATAAATCCTCTGAATTTAATGTGCATGTTCTACATTTTTACATTAAAAAAAGTTAAAGAAATCAAGCTTTTTCACACAATTTAAATTTGAAATACTCAGGTAAGCTGATGATCACACAGCATTGTTAAAATAAAGGCCCCTTGTTTGTACAATGTACAGACAAGGGGCCTTCAGTCTGCACATTGTTTTATTAAAAAAAAGTTATAAAACATGACTTTGTTATACTAGATTTCTTCTTTATGTTTAAACTTGTTGACATGTCAGTCATAGAAGTCTTTTTCCTGTTCTTCCCCTAAGGCAAGAAGTGACTGGCAATACTCGAGAAAATGGAGTATTATTAATGATAAATTATGAATGAATAAATTATACATAAAAGAAAAATGAAGTCAGCTTTTGGCCTATACGCTGAGCTCACTGTATTACTATAAATACTCAGCCAAAGGCTGTCACTGAATCCATGGAGAAAAATTAAATAAATGTCACTTTTATAAAGTATTTAAGTTTAAAGAATCCAGTCTGTGTTTTCTGGATCCTTTGCCTTATTAACATCTCTTTTAGTATAATCACTGACCTTATTGGCATCATACGTTCTTTAGAGCTTCAGTTATCAATATTTCTGTAATTGTACACGGTTATGAGCACCTAAGATCAACTGAACTTATTTTTTTGATTCCTGAAAACTTTTTAAAAAATCCCTCTGAGGAAAGACAAGTGTAGAAGCACTTTACCGTTGCACTTAGGGTTACAGATAAACAAACAATGTCCTGATATAAGACTGTTTTATTTAAGCATAAAGCAGGTTAATAATTAGGGATCTTATGTCGCACTCAACTTTCCACTGAAGTTGAAATTTAAATCTAGAAGTTTCATCACAGCTGAGTTGAGCACACAGTTGGAAGATGTACAATCTGTAGCATTTGGTAATTGTGCAAGCAAGTATGCAGAATATAAACAAAGTATTTCTCTCTCTTTTTTTTCCCCTTAAAACTAAGGGAACCAGTTCACAACTAAAGGCTGAACAGAACTGTGTGGTGGAACATATTCAGGTAGAATATGTTCCACAAGATAAAAAAAAACATGTTTAATTCTACATTTTAAAATAAAAGTGGTTATTTCAATTAATAACTATTAAAAATCTGATTTTGGTGGGGATTGTGCAGGAAGTGTGTCCAAATTCTTTACTTTTATAGTAAATACATTCTCATTTACTGGAAATTGTTGTTTGTATTTCATAGCCTTTTTTTTGTTTGTATTGACTGATTATTAGGTTTAAGGTCTAAAGGAAATTTTCCCCTTACTGTACAGTATTTTTATTCTTTATTCTGGTTTTATATATTGTACATTTTGTCTTTGTGTGAGTCTATTTGCTGTAAATGCCTGTCCCTTTGCTGCTTTTGCGCAGACGTTTCTCCGTTTCCTTTATTTGGAGACAATGAAGGATATTTCTTTTCTAGTTTATTCTATTTACACGTCAAAAGATGCACTTCAATCTCATAGTTCTGGAAATTTAAATGAAAAAAGTATTCCATCCTATTCTGTGCTATTGGTTTAACGCAACAGAAAAATCAAAAGTGTATTTCTACAACAATGGACATTTTATATGTGCAGGAGCCATAATAAATTGGCCGGTTGGCCGTTGTTCTCTTACTTCCCAACTTCCAATTACAAATGAAACGCCACAAACTGCGGGAGTAAATGGTTTATGCTTCCATATCAGCACATAAACAGAGAACTCCACAAAAAATCTGGTTCTTATTTCAGTCAAAACCAAATGAAAACAATGTGAGACCTAACAAGAAGAACCACAGTAAAACACAAGCGTTTACAGACATGCATGCATTCTCTATTAAGATAATGCAGTTGCAGAACAAGATACAAAGTTACTAAAGCACTACAATCACACACTTGCATAAAAAAATTTAACTGCAAAAGAGTTTTGCCTTAACAGCGGTAAAGTAGATATACTTTGCAAACAGACCCACAAAATGTCCCTATTGTTGCCTTAGTTCCTTCAAAAGATTTCTAGAAGCAAGTGCTGATAGGTTGGGACAATAAATCATTAACCTCCTGTTTTATCACCACAAATGACAGCCTCTACCTTTGGGGAAGAGCTCACAGTTTTAGATTTAAAATCTGAAACTGTCAATAGAACAACTGAAGCTGTTTTAAATGAGTTCTTCTTCTACTTTTTGAAAAATTCAAAACAAATAGCAACATCAGTCCTATTGTCATAAAACAGAAACAAACCCTGCCTTTCCATTAGTGCTGATGCTTCAGATGGATTTAGATAACAACATTTCACAGATAAAAAAGGTCACCTCTTTTACACAAGAACATGAATCCTCAAGAACGTGCTTCACACATTGTGTGACTCCACCTTCTCCACATGATCCAGCTGGCCATTTTGTTATCTTTCAGACTCATCAGTAATAATAACTGTCAACCTGAGGAGCTATTAAAATCCATTTACAGCCTTGCTTTCACAGCTCCAGCAAGCAAAAAAAGAGCCATATAGAGAAGAACAAAAAGTATCTCAAGGGTTCCACGAAAAATATTAGATAAGAAAAGTTGTTTAAAAGACATTAAAAGCTTCACACTCAGGCTGCCAAAGCCCATTTTAGGTCAGTGTATACATAATCCTGATTACAAATCATCTTCAAATGCTTGTTTCATGACACTTTTTCACCAGATCTGGGCAGAAGCAGCATTATGCAGCTTTTTTGTTCCTAAAGAACCCCAAACCCCTTCAAAACTCTTCAGCCAACAGGCAGAGGCAGCAAGGAACAAAAGAGAAGACATCACATGGCATCCAAGTGGGTAATTAGGTGTCATAAGCTATGATACACATGACATGGCCTCAAAAGCAATTTTTTCTTCATGAACAGCATGAGGGAAATTATCTTGTCTTTTGGACATCAGGGAGGTTTGTAGACAAACTGGAGTTTGTGTTCAATTCTTCTTTTTAGGGATAAAGTAACATTGGCATTGAACCTGCAGGTTTCTGTGAAACTAAGGCATAAATGCAAAGCTGTATTCAACTTGACTAAGTTAAACTCAGTTTGTTTATATTGCACCAGTTTACTTTACAGGACAAACGCGTTCAATTTAGTCCAACTCCATTTCAATGTTCATGATGACCTTTATGTTCATGTTGGTCAGATTCAGATTTTAATTGAGTGCTGTTATTATCCTTAATTATGTTGGGTTTTGGTGCTCAAACTACTGTATTAGCCCCCCCCTGCAGTTGCTGACTGTGGATTGTAGTGATTTCAGCCTGTCCAGGACAAAACGGTCGGACTTGCAGTCTATCTTTGCTCACTTATGCACAATAATAAAAAAGAGCATGAACATAGTGAAAATAATAACTGAAACTTTAACCTGTGAATTAAATAAAAACCTCAGGATTAGGAGAGAGAGATGTGGTTAACCTCAAACAGACCATCATAAAGTTACAGACATTAAGTTGTGCTAACATTTAAAACATTACCTAAATGTTAAACGCTCAACTACACACCTGCTTAAAATGTTCAGGGGTCAGAAATAAAAATAGAAATGTGAAATTAGTGTTTCTGATGTGTTCATTGTGTTAAGGATAAAAACTAATTGAGTTATGATAAATTTGAATTTTAAATGTAACTATTAGCTTTTTAAACCTACAATGGCATTCACAAAAGTGAATGGCACCACAAACAAAGAGTGGATGAGCAATGAGCAGTGGATCTGTCCTTGTTTTAATATCTGCTCCACTGAAAAGCACTAAACTACTCTATTCTCCACACCACTGGCTGCTGAGGCTACTGATGATGTGGCTTTAAATATAACACAAGCATAAAATTGGGTTCAGTTGGCAAAAACCAGCAGCCAAGTGATAAGAACAAACATAAAGGAGCTAAAACGTATTACAGCTGAGGCTGGGGTTTTATTCCAAGCTAGACATTTTAACTGCTGACTATACCTTTACATGTCCTTTCTCCTACCAACACTGTGAATGAGAAGAGAAGCTGTACTTTGGCTTACCTGGTTGTTGAAGACAGGTGGTTGCGAGTTAAAATGAAGATGAGCTGTTGAACTGGCTGGCCGAGACTGTGAACTTGCTGCACTTTTACATTGCGATTTGACACCATTACTGCTTTCAATACATTCATCAAAGTTGCTCTTCCACACCAAAACCTGTAAAAACATAAATTATTGTATACTGATTTATACACCAGAATACAATTTTAGAATTTGGTTCAGTATAAAGTTTCTGATGCTTTTTTCTATTGGTCAAACAGTATGAAATCTAGTCTTAAAAACTAGAAGAATAAACCTTCACCTGTTCATCAGAACCTCCAGATGAAAAGTAATCCCCCGCTCTAGAGAAGGCCACACATGTGACTGCACCCTGGATTAGAGAAAACCCACAAGACAAGATAGAAAAGTGAGGTAACATGGTAATAAAATACAAATAAGACAATAAAATCATGATCTTTTAACATTAGCAACTTTCTTGTTTCTAACAAAATACATAAAGGTTGTCTAACTGAATAACAAACAATTGATGTTTGTATTGATTTAATGAAAAGCTTAAGCAATAAGACATCACTCCAACAAAACATGGAATCTGACTCAGCTGCAACAACGCAACATCTCCACCTAAATTAAGCAGGTCTGGGCATTGACAGATATAATTGAGGGATTTTTTTTTTGCTAGGCAATAAAACAAGGAACAAAATGTACAACATTAATGTTAACATAAAAAAACTCAACATAAAAAAATTCAGTAAGGCAGTCATTAATTGGGTCACTATTTTTATAGCATTTTTACAAGATGGAGATCAAATTGAATAAATAAATCTAACATTGCAAAAGCACCTATAAACATTTAGGGGCCAATTAGTTTTTCCACATGGGGCCAGTTTGGTTTGGATAGCCATTGTTCTTTATAAAAATAAACAATTTTAAATTATTAAACCAATAAACCTAATTTATTCTAATTTTTAAGACATTAATAAATACATCTCTCTCATTATTGTTGCATTTAGCAAATAGAAATAATTTTGGTAATTCTAACTGACCTAAAACATGAGAAGTTTGAACTGATTTAACTTCAGCCAGTGAGGAATAAAAAGCCTTTTATTCAGTGTATGTAACCTTCTGGTTTAAACTGTAATAAACATAACAATAAACAATCTACTTTATTACAGAAAATACAACAGATCCAACATGTTTTTATTTATGTATGAATTACATCCAATTCATTCACTATTTCATTAAAAGGGCACCTTGAATTCAATTTAAATCCAAGAACGGTTTCAAAGACAAATTGACTTTATTTCACGCAAAACAAATAAAAAAAGGAAAGAGAACAGAATCTCCAGAGTGGGAGTATGTATGTGTGAATGTGAGTGTTTAGAGGACAGCTCAGTACTAAGACCTGTCCTGTTAATTTTATTAACAGCTAAGCTATTAATAAAATCAACTAACAATAAAGACTAACATTGGGTCACAAATAATCCAAGCAAACAAAAAAAAAATAAATAAAAAAATAATTGCATTCAAATACCAGGACTTAGGTTTGCTACAAGAAACTGAAAAAGCTGTCCTAAAACTAAAGAAATCCCACATCACTTGATAAACCATTTTGTATTGAAAGAAAAGAAAAAAAGACATGAAAAATGACAAGAACATGGAGGCTGTTGAGAGGGGGAAAAAAGGAGGAGCTGTGTCCTGCAGCTGGCACCCAGACAGGTTGCTCTGGCTGAGGATGGTTTCCCAGAAGCACCTGAGAGAAGCAGAGAGCAGCGCTATGGCAACGCGACGGTCTGACAGACAGCATGTTCTGTCTCTGCTCTGACTAATGCGTACTGCCAGGCTGGCACTTGCCATGGACACACACAAATACGCAACAATGAACCTAAATTGCCCATTTTGTCTTGTGATACAAGAGCAAGTATTACAGCGACCAGACAGAACCCATATGGTCCCATCTAAAAAGGAATGAAGCACATAACAATTACATACACTTCATGGTCCAAAGCAGCTGGAACAATAAAACCCAAACAATAAAACCAAAACCTTATAGTTTCTATTACCCTAAAAATCAAATAACCATTTCTATTTTTCTTGAATTAAAAAAAAATAATAATTATGTAGTCATTTCCAGAAGTTTGCGTTAGTTACAGAGTTCTATAGGCTATAGGTTAATCGTAGACTGAAAACCAGATACAAATGCTGAGTAACACAACCGTCAGCACAGTGTGTTGCATATTGTAATTAGTTCCACACACTGCTTCCATGAACCCATGTCTTCACAGTGGGTCTAGTATTTCACCTTTCATTTACGTACCTAAAAGTTATGAATTTTCTCTTATAAATGCCAATTTTAAAGAATAGCTGTATATTTTTACTGACTCAGCCTCCCAGTTCCCAAGAAATAGATGCACATGAACCCTACAAACCTGAATCATACATACATTATGTTGCTTTTAGTGGAACTACGCCAGATTTTTGCAATGTGTTTGTGCAATATTAAAATAATAATTATTTTCACCTCAGCATGACCAACTATGTCATAAAACAGAAGTCCTGCATAAAGCACACAACCTCATATTTAAAGCCGTGAGTTAAATATAACTTTATGAACTTATGTTGGTGCTTTTCAGCTCAGAGATCTGACCTTCTTCTCCCAGATTATGTAAATTCAGCTCCTTTTAAACTAAGCTTTAACATGGTTATTGATGGGAGGCTTCCACCTACTGATAAAATCTCAATTTCAAAGCCAACCCTTGTTAAAATGAAACCTTTTCTATAGCAATATTAAACTTACAAGGATATTTTGATTCTTATTCCACATAGAAACAATAATAAAAAGTTTAAGGCCAGAATTAGGCCTTGAGAATTCAGAGTGTATCTGGCGTCCTACAGCACTGTTTGCAGTGTTGCATTCTGGGCCTTGTAGTTGTTTTTTCAAAGCACAATGGCACTTGAAATCCTTACCCAGAACTACATCACAAAAGAAGTAAATGAATGTCATCTAAAATGTCTCAAAAAAATAATTGGCAATGCATTCACAAGCAATTAAAACAATCATTATAAAATGTTATTTAGGTTTATATTAAAACAGACACACAAAATAGACCTTCAGTAGCTCACTTCACCTCCAGCCGGGTAGCGTCCCCCTGAGCCTGGGTAAGCAACACGTTGATCAGGTCCAACGGCAAATCACTTACATGGTTTCATACGAAGGACAGGCCAACATGTATGCACAGCAAAACACATGCAACCAGACACAAACACACCAACCTAGACACCTTCGCAGAACAGATGGGGGTCTCTCCCATCTCTCGATCTGCAGCAGGAGAGACAATTAGCGCTCTGAGTTGTCCCTGTACCAACAGATTGGTGGTGTCACCACACAGCCAAATAGAACAACAGAAACTGAGACAAAGTACAGGAGATGACAAATCTGGAGGTGGGAATACGGTACAAAAAAAGCTTCTTTATCCTAACAAAAGATGAACCTTGGCAAGTGACTGCAGAGAAACAGGTGAAAAGGGTAAAAAAAGGCAGGATGAAAGACGGGCAAAGTGTGCGAGGGGATAGATAAACAGATGGACCACATGTGGTACTGGCAAGCCACCGATTTCCACAACCAGCCAGAAAGCCAGTCCATCAGCTGTTCAAACAAACAGACACAGTCAGCGCGCCGCCCGGCCAGCTACTCCAGGCAGCCAAAATGTGAGTGCATCAGATGTGGGACAGAAAGACGCAGAAGGTCCAAAAGGAAAACTAGGGTCATTACGAAGGTGGAAAAGAGAGAAAAAGAGTTGTCCCAGTTGAAAACTCAACACAACAAAACCAGAGAAGGAGAAGGAAGAGACAGGATCTGGAGAAACGGGGACAGAAACAGTTCTGTTTCCTTACAACAACCATGAGATGACTCATCCTGAGTGGGTTGCCTGCTTGCCAAGCAAGTACTAAAATACAACAAATACAAAAAAGGCATCATACGCACACACTCAAACACATACAGACCTAAGCAGAGATAAACATGCGTATTCGAGATGTCAAACACGCGTAACGATTCAGACCAGCATAACCCTCCCTGCGTTTCTTTTCAAAAACTCTTGTGGAAAAAAAAAGAAAAAGAGAAACTCAACCGGAAGGTACACTAAACCGCTATGGCAGTGGAGGGTGTGTGTGCTTCTGTGTGTTTGTGTACCTGATGTCCGTGCAGTGTATACAATAGCTTTCCCTCCACCAAGTCCAGTATTTTCATTGTGGAGTCGCTGGATGCAGTTATTAGGAAATTACCACCAGGATGGAAAGACAAACCGTTCACAGCACCACTGTGGACTGGAATAGACAAAACACACAGATCTTATAGCAGGAAATTCACATTTACTAATGTTCTTTTATGCTAAATACTCCCTAAAACATACGCTCATCTTCTTCTCAAAGATACGGAATTTCAATAATAAAAAAAACATGATGGCAATCATCTCTAAAATATTATCAGGTTTCAGTCTGTGTAGTTAAATCATTGTTCAAATTTAAGGACCTTCTCAAACTTACAGAACACACAAAATTTCTCTTCCCTCTTTAAACGTCCACTGTTTAAAGAGGTTTGCATATTCCTATTTCTATTTCCTCCCAAAAGTTATTTCTTAGTGTGAAATCAAGAGTGAAGGATAAACCTTTAAGAACAAATGTTCATGCTGTGTACAAACTAGTCTTTTTGACAATTTTTTAAAGAGCTGGAAAAAAGGAAAATCTATTGTATTTTCTCAAATATTCCAGCAGAACAGTTTTCAGTAACTATGCATCATTATTTTGAGGGTCTGGATGACTGAAGGAAAGGAAGTGGGTAGTTATTTGCTGTTTTCATATTTGAAGGTTGAAAAAGCTGAACACGGATGTCAAAAATGACTAAACAAGTGGAGTGCAACGAGATTTCTGAAAGTACAAAATCCTGAGATGAATCAATATAGGGAAATCATTACGACACTCAAAACCTCTATCTCAACTTGAATAATTTACATTAAAAGATATTTTTTAAAAAATTAGCTAATCAGAAAAGTATTCACCTATTTTTTCTTTTGCTAATTAAAACAATAGCTTTTGTATCTTTTGTAGAAAGATACAAAAGATTACTATGTACGGTTTGTCCTTAGTCCTAGTTACATATAGCAGCAGTGCATCTGTGGACTTAAACTAGCAGTACAAACTTTAAAGATAAAATCAGGTATTTTACTGCAACAATTTTTCTTTACTTTGCTCAAACACACATCAGCAGATCAGTCGTTTGGAAGCGAATGACTGCGGTGCATCACACTGCTTCAGCTATAGTTTAGACAGAAAACCTTGACATCTCAGTTTTAAACACACTAATGCATCAGAAAACAATTTGTTGTCCTTCTGAATAAAAATCACCTCTTGTTTTTTAAATGTTTTTATCTCACAAACAGCAACAAGAAAACATTTAAAAGCTTTGGGTCCCCCTGCTGGATGAACGTTGCTAAGACTTAGAAATTTCTAGCTGGAAAATACAAAGCTGGAAGCTGAGATTAAATGGCTGCAAAGTGAGAGTGAAAGAGAGAGAGGATGTATCCTTAAGAAGAGGTTCATTTAAGGACAGAAAACAAGACTTGCAATTCAATAACTAAAGAAGCAACGCAATAAATCAAAAAGAAAGTGTCTAAGCACTTTATACTAGGTCTCAAGTATTCAAGGTTGGCTGTGGTTCCTAATCCCCACAAATGCAGGAGTGTCTACTGTACAGTCCTAATCTTAGCTATTTGCTATGTTATTTCAATTTATGTCATAAACACAAATCGTATTTCATGGACAAAAGTGTAAACACTTATTCAAGAGTAATAGCTATGAAACATTAGGAGTGAAAAAAAAACAACACAAAAATGATTCCATAAATATTAGGACTTTTTAAAACTGTTCATAAAGCTAGAAACATGTCACAGCTGAATACAAACTGTCATTTCACTGAGACAGAAAACGGGTTCTGAGGCTGTTTTTACCTGGATAATGCTGAAGCATTTTGTGGGTTCTGATGTCCCAAATCTTAACAGAGGTATCAGTACTTGCTGCAGCAATGCATGTCCCACTGGGATGAAAGTCTACATAGCTTGCATAACTTCAAAGACAGAGGAAAACAGACATTAAAGCATCAGTTCAAAACTCAAAGTGCAAGACAATGTTTTAATTACTTTTAGTTTCCTCTTAAAAGAAGGAACTTACTTTTAGGAAGTTTCTTCTTAAAAGTAAGAAACATGTTGATCAACATGTTTTCTCAAAGCTTCACACATTCATCATTCTAGTTTAAAGCCCTTACCCAGCATGCTCAGTAAAAGTATGAACGCATTCTCTACTTTTCTTGTCCCATAGTTTTATGGTTTTATCGTCACTACATGATACAATCAAACCATCATCTGGAGAAAACCTGAAAGAAAGAAATAAAAAAAAATTCACTTAAGAAATGTCCCTCAATAACTAGTTCGATGATTTAAAAAAATAGATAAAAATAAACTCATTACACTTTTTGTATGAAAAATTATATTTAACCCCAACTATTGTACAAGTGTGTGTCATACTTAGCACAGCGGACCCAGTTCATGTGTTGGCTGAAAGAGAAGAGGAACTTCTGCCTGTGGACCGTCCACAGTTTGATGGTCTTGTCATCAGAGGATGTCAGCATAGTCTGTCCATCACCGGAGAAGTTAACACAGCGCACAGTGGCTGTGTGAGCCCTGAATACTGTTGAATCTGCCTTCCTGCACACACACATCACTCAAATGTAAAGCAGTCAGGTGAGGCCAGGGCTGTGTGTTCACAGCAGAAGATTCGCAATTACTAGAATTGCATCTTTACTATATTGTTTTAGTTAATCTGCAGCATTGTCCTCTGTGGCAGTTTCAGTTTGAGAGTAGCAGAATACAGAAAGTGATGATTCATAAAATCTTACATGCTGGGCACCCAAAGGCGTACAGTTTTGTCTCTAGAGGTGGAGGCTACCAGGTGGCCAGATGGAGAAAACTGAACACAAGTGACAGCTTCTTTGTGCCCATCAAAGCGATACGCTCGCATCTGAGGCTTCATGTTCCAGATCATCACACAAGAGTCCACAGAGCCCGTAGCTGGCGGAGGGGGAAGCACACTTAAGTGAATTGTTCAAGAGCACAGTGAACGGTACAAACATAAAAATAATCTGAAATATGAATAAGGCAGTTACCAATCTGTTTCATGTTGCAGCTGAAGTCCACACTGGTCACAGTGTGCCGATGACCCTTAAAATGTCTCTCAAGGGTTGGATCCGACTATGTGGAGAGAGAAACACAGAAATCTGTTAAGTGACAATAAATTACCAAAAAGAAAATGATTATTTATAAACATACACTGATAAGAAAAAGACATCAAGTTTGATATCATAAGAAAACTCTAAACAGATCACAAAATCTGATGGATTACTTTTTAAAGTAAAATAAAGAACAGAAAGAGAAGAGCTTTTAGTCATTACATAATCTAAATACATTAAAAGTGTTATAGTTTTATGCATTTCCTGTGAAAGGCGAATAATAACTGCCATTCATAAACTTCAAAAAGTGTGTAGTGATTCCTGCAATAATTAATGTGCAGGATTATACAATACAGGAAGGAGAACATAACCATGAGAAGTACTTTACTCTGAGTAAAATGACACATGCAAATAAAATTCTCAAGTGAACAATTACTTTATTACCATGTCATATAAAGTAGTTTATTAATTAATTTATTATGGTTTACTTGTGAGTTTAATAAGTGAAATTGTCTTCATAGTCAGATTTAGGTGAACTTGATGCCAAGACAAAACCCACTGTGTGGCGCTGTTTCACTCTGACCTTCCAGTTCCAAAGCTTTATTTTAGAAAGAGAGAAAAATAAATAACTACTAAAATTTTAATGTTTGTCAAAATGATTTGAGGTTATTTGTAAGGTTAAATTAATTATTTTCCAACCATCCATACATAATTTTTTTACATGCATCTCCAAATGAAACACGTTATTTTTCAAATGTAAGTCCTGAGCTTAATCTGTCAGGTAGAAATATCTAATTTATGCAATCACAACCAGCCATCATTTGTCAATTTAGCAATGACTTTAAGAACACTTTTACTGAAATACAAAATATAATCTGTCTAATCCAGACAAATATAAAGTGTCCATCCTGTTCCAAAGACTTTAATTCAAATCTAGTTGTTGCCTGAGCCTGACAGTCCTTACTCAGGGAAAATTGCTAACAGTCAAACGAAGGAAGCCCGGGTTACCAAGGAGACGTATCGCTAGCTTCCAGGTTAGCCGAAGAGCCAGAGCCACCGATAACCGTTAGGCTAGCCGTTACTCGAGGAGTGAAAAGAGGAATTGGAGAGCCGCATGTTCTGGTTAAAGCGGACAGTTGTAAAATGGCAGAGCTTCACATTATAGGTCAGATCATCGGGGCCAGCGGCTTCCCGCAAAATAGTCTATTTTGCAAATGGGGAGTTCATACTGGAGGAGCATGGCGTCTTCTCTCCGGGCTAAAGGAGGGACAGACTCAGGTGGACATTCCTCAAACCGGAGACATGGCCTACTGGAGTCACCCGATTGATCTGCACTACGCGACCAAAGGTCTCCAAGGCTGGCCCAAGATCTATTTGCAGGTATGGCACCAGGACTCGTTCGGCCGCTGCCAGCTGTACGGGTACGGATACTGCCACGTTCCTTCCAGCCCGGGACATCACCGGATAAGCTGCGTGACCTGGAGGCCGCTCGGCTCCTGGCAAGAGCAGCTGGCCCAAATGTTTGTGGGGGGAGGACCCCAACTCCGGAACCCCGACCTGATATACAGCGCAGCGGACAGATACAGACTGCACACCGAAACAATGGGGACTGTGGAGCTGGAGCTGGGAATTATTATGAGACACTTTGACAAATATGGCGTCGAGAGCTGAGACTCTCGAATAAACTTCTGAACATTTATCATAGAGTGTATGTTGTTGAGAGCTATATAAAACAAACCCTAAAAAGAAGTTTGCACACTTTTTTTTTTACATAAATCCTCTTCACGTTTTTACACATGTGATAATAAACTAATGTCGATAAAGATGGTTTCATACTGATATCGTGTCCATAGACGTACTTTTAAACAGTATATTTCTGTATTGATCTCTTGTTTACTTACCACTTTCTACACACAAATTTTGAAGTGGCATTTCATAACCTGTTCTTGAAATATTATATTACTGAGCATTTGCACTTACAATCTCTTGGGGAGAGGCACCGTTAACTCTAACATAACACCAAATTCTCACAAGGTAAATACTTTTTCAATTTTGACTGATTATGTTAAAAGAAGTTTATAAAAATGGATTATAATACCTATACTCCCTTTGATGTATTCAACAATTAACATAATATTATGTAAACATTTACTAATCTGAGGTGAAGAACAGATTAACCAATAGAAACTCATAAGTGGCAAGCAGCAACTGATGAGGTGTTTTACAAAAAGGGGTGGGCTAAGTGTAAGATTTTTTCCTGTATAATTATCTTGAGTAAAGAAATGCAGCTATACAAGAACAGAAAAACAATAATAAATCCCATTGTTGCTAAAATGTTATATGCAATACTGATCATTGCAGTTGGAATCAGGAACACTTCTATGTGTATCTAAACGCTGCAAATGTTTCAGCGGTCTTAAAAGACCTTAAAATATGCAATATACATTTTCCCGAAGCATATAACTTTACAATTTAACTTTAAGTCCTGGAATTTTAATTTCTCATCCAAGATTCAGTCTATACACTGGTTATAGTGTATAGACTGAATCTACCAGTTAATACATTTGGACTATTTTAGAGACACTGATCCAGATAGTAAAAACAGAGCAAATATACAAATAAACATAGTAACCAAAAGGCAGTAGATGGAAACATTACATTGCACAGAGATGCTACTATCGCATACAAACTACTGTCCAGTTTCCTGAAGCTCAAAGAATACTTTGTGCAATTTTGTATTATTAGAGTCAAAGTGTTCATATTTTTCTTCAAGCAACTGAACATGAATAAAGAAAATTAGCTGAGTAAATCATGAACAGTGGGAACATTACAGGAAGCACTCATTTGACTTTCAACTGCCCACTTTGGAAGCTTAAGCTTCTAAATGCATCCTGAAAAGCCATCCGGGGTTGTTTGATGTTGGATTTGCTGTAATTACACCACGGGTTAGCTGCATACACAGAAGTGCAATACAATCTAAACGTGGTCATTTAACATCATCTGAGCATTTCTAAAATATACTTACCAACATATTAACCTGCATGCACAACTTGGAAACATTTTGTGCACATTATTCTTAACTCATAAATAATTTCTCATGACATGACCAAACTAATTTACTTGGGTCACCACATCAAAAAGATGGTTTGCTCATCGTGACATTTTTAGTTTGTGATCCATCTTAGTTGTAGCAATCGTAACACTTTTCAGGGTTTAACACGATGTCATAACTGCCCACCATAACAAGCAGACAAGTGTTGCGACTCAACATTTGATATCAGTCTTATCAAATCATACAGTCTTAAAATCAATTAGTTTTAAATATCTAAGTCATGGGTGTCCACTTCCAATCCTCAAGGGACTCCTTCAGTCCTGCCAGATTTAGGTCTCTCCTCCTACATAGCTAATTTAAATGGTCCAACTACCTCCTTAGTATGTTAAGACCTGCTAATGAACCATCATTTGAGCTGTTTTGAACCAGGGAAAGAACTAAACATGCAGGGTACTTGAAGACTTACTTTGGACACCACTGATATATGGGTTTTATATGTGTTTTAACATTACAATAGTTTCCAGTCTAAATTGTATCTAAACTACACAATTTAGTGCAACATTGCCATAGACTTACATGTCTGTAAATTGTACTCGGTTAAAACCCATAGTTTATGCAGTTTTGTTGGCGGAGTGACATTCGTATATTTTTACATATTTCTCGAATATTTTTAAGATACTGTGTGACACGTTCACACCTATTGTAGGACAAAACAATCTGACAATTTAAAAATAGCAACTAATGTTTAATTAAATATGATATAGTAAAGTGTGCTCAACAAGAGGCTCGCTTTTAAACAACGTTTCACTTTACCCAAAAAATTATATTACACTACAAATGTGAAACTCATTTCACCTCCGTTGCTCTAGTAAAAAGTGCAAAACAGCCAAACTCACCAGTGAAGAAGTCATTTTTGATTTTGTTGAAGGCACACACTCGATAAGACTTGTTCTTGTTACTTAAATGACTAAAGGTTAACTCAACTTTATGTCGCTTGATATAATCAAATGTCTCGCACCGTTAGCTCTTCGGTTTGCTAACATTAGCTGAAAGCTAGCCGCTAGTTGCTAACAACAACACTTTCAGTTTACGCGCCGCGATTGGGCGCTGAGACCGTTGGTCAGTGCTCTTAAAGGAGACGCACTACAGTAAGGTACTTTTAAGTCTAACATTTGATCAGCAAGCAGAATAAGATAAATTAGATTTAAAATTAAACCTTTTCGCACCATTTTTAACAGCTTTAACCAGACGATAAATGTAAGTTTTATCACCGAAACGTCTAGCAACTTCTGACCACCAGGTGTCATCAGTAGCTCATAAAAGTTTCTTAAGAAATGCGGTCCTTATTGTGAAGCTCGATGTACTTTTATTTTTACATTTCTTTGACCGAGATCACATTTCAGTTTTTATACAGGAGGACGTGGGATGGATTGTGTATTGTGAAATGAAGAACAAAAACATAATATTAACACATTTGAAAATATGAAACTCAGTTCATCTTCATTAAAAAAGGGAACAAGTCCATTATTCAATAAAAAAGAAATTCAAATTTATTTGAGTTCTTTTTAATGGAGATTGCTAACGATACATCCTACTTGTAAATGCACAATTGTCATTTATCATTCACGTCAGTTTTTTTTTTTTTACGTTTTATAATGTGAGGTTAAACTAGCAGAGACATTGGAAGATGAAATAAAGCATAGCTTTTTACATCACAGTAATAACACTTTTTTATTCTTCAGGTAGTGGACTTATACTATTTAAGAGAAATAAATTGTGTTGCACACACACAAATTTCAAATATAACATATTTTCATATAATTGGAACCATAACAACAAGCCACAAAGCAATCACATTAGTAACACTAGTCAATATACGTCAAGTTACTTGGAAGAGTAAAGGTTTAGTAACGTTAATTTAAGAGAAAAATAATTAACAAAAAATCACTAAAGGCTGCAAAAGATTTGAGAATATATTTTTAATTTGGGAAGAAGCTTTTTGAAAAAGTATATCTCTGTATGACGTTATGTCTCGCAGCGGGTAGGTCAAATGGGATCTTTTCACTCCAACATATACTTTACCTAGATCCTCTTGTGGGCTGTTAAAGCCGTAAGATTGATTCGTCACACGGTAAATAAGACTTGGCACAAATACTTTCAGAAGTCACACTTTTTAAACTGTGTTTATGTGGATTTACTGACTAATTAGGTTGGTTTTGCCTTATTTATTATTTTTAGAATCTTATCTCAAAATACCTAAAACATCTGCCATTTTACCGAAATGATTTGTACAAATTCATAACATTAGGCCATTATTAGCTTGCATGCAAGGTGTGACACATTATTTTACTCAAACACATTTTTTTATAATTGCAATTGCTCAGAAATAAGGTATTTTTGTAATATTGATCATCATAGTTTCTTACTTATTTCCGCTCCACCTACAGACCATATCACATGTGGTCAGTGATTAAATTCCTTGATTATTAAACCCCTCTAAATTTCTGCCCGTCCCATTAAAATAGTTATTAATACACCAATCAACGTCACATTCGTTCAGTTACAGCAAAGTGGACAGGCTCCAGATAATCTGTATGAGACACACCTATAGGTTAATCTTTTGCAGTTAAGTAGTTCCCATCAGATCTCTGGAATGCTTCTAACATGAAACTTTGCTGAGAAGGAAGTAGGAAGCAAATGAACTGGAATCCTTCTTCACACGGTAGCCGTAAAGAAGTGTTTGTCTCTATCCTTATTTAGGCCCGTGTTCATGAACACATTTCCGTTTGCAGCAGGGGAGGATGTTCTAGAAAGTTTTATCAGTAGAAGTTCTTGACTCATTTATTGCTGCTGCTTCCAAAAACCTCCAATCTTATCTTCCCAGTTCAGTTTACTTTTTCTGGGGCTTCCGTGATTTTAATTATCACTGCATGGCTATTTTGTTTTCTATACTGCAAAATGAACATTTATAGTATGCAAAAGCTGTTAGAATACATAAACGTTGTAGCTGAGAGTAAAAGCTGTTTTTTTCCCTATACATATCATTACTTATAGGAGTAAAACTTTCCACATCCTTCTTCCTGGATTTTTTAAAAGCATGTTTTAACTGTATGATCTCCTTTCAAGTCAAAAAGCCTTCAAATGCTTCATTGTTTCTTAGTTTCGGGACCTGAATCCCACAGTCAAAAACAATGCTGGACTTCAACAGGGGTTTATATTTAGTTACAACAATGTGTTTCATGAATGAGGAAATACAAAAACCTCTCAGCTCAGCTGGAGACGGTTGTGAACATAATTTGTTGCACTGCTTTGTGGTTTTCTTTTCTATCATTAACTAGAAAGAACCAACATACTTGAAAAATAAAGACTGTCAAAATTACATTTTCAGAGGTTTCATTTTACTTGAATCTTAGAGTATTTATTTGACAGTTCAAACAAAGACTCATTTGTGAGGACGGTTGCCTCCCAGCTAGAAGGTCCTGGGTTCAAATCCCAGCTGCAGCCTTTCTGTGTGAACTTTGGTATGTTCATTCTGTGACTGTGTGGGTTATCTTCCACCATCCAATCACATGTAAAGGAAACTTGCCACTCAGAATTGGCCTTAGTTATGATTGTGTGGTCGTTTGCCTCTGTGGCAGCCTGTATAGAGTGCATCCTGCCTTTTACCTAATGATTAATAGAGAAACCAGTCCCCCCAAGTTCCTCTATTGATTGGGTAACTGCAGCAAATTGATGGATATTTCATCAAATAAATAATAATAAAAAAACATGTTTTGGGTTTCTATAATGAGCTTTATTTTAGGCCAAAAGCGTCTATTCAGCAGAGATCAGGGTGGAGAATTATGCTTAATGCCAAAGGCTCCTGTTCCTCGCTCACCTATGACATGAGTGCCCTCAGTCACACTCTTATGTAATGTCAGGGTTCAAAGCAGGGAACAATGAAAGGTTTACCTGCCTGACTGTGCTCTTCTGTACAAGTGTACGATTTTGTCCACAAGTCTTGACGAGGTCAACAAACTTATAGTAGTATTATTGATCCATATGTGCTGTTTGTATTGAGTTTTGCTGTAATATGCCAGAAACATTAATTTTGTGTTGACATCTGCTGTTAGAATATTTCCCATGTGGCCTTGAAATTCACAGTTATGACTGGCTGGTTTGCATGAACGGATCAGCCTTTGGAGATCTGAAAAGGGAATACAAAAAACTGCTAACTCATTGCCACATTTTACAACCTAATATAATGGTTCTCTGTATAGAGAAGCAATCACTGCCAGCTACCATAAAAACAGACTCCATATCTATTAAACCCATTTAGCTGCAGCTGGTCAACATCAAGCAGAACAGGGGGTTTCTAAGTAGTCCAATTCTGCATGCTTGTTTTACTTCTCCTCAATGCAAGCTAAAATCATGCTGGTATTTTGCTGAGTTAATTTCTGTTTTGTCTGAAATTAAGGAGGTTGATTTTCCTATATCTAAAAGTGATCAGAGACTATAGGAAACAAGGAAAAAGTTTACCCAGTTTTTGCCCTGTGCAATATTAAAAAACTCACAAAAATCTAATCTCATCTAAAAATTAGACCACATTTTTTAACGTCTTGGTGAGAGTATTGTTTTTCTGTTAGCAAGCTGCAACAACTCTATTAGAGGATTACAACTGATGTGACACAGCTCTTACAAAAACCAAAGAAAAATAGAATATTTTCACATATTCCCTTCATCACCAATTTCAAAAACATCTTCAAATAGTTGAAGTGCAATCTCTTCTGACAAAGATTGTTCCATGGAGCTAAGGGCCTTTCAATCGTCCACAAAAACAACGTCTCTTTAATCTCTTTTCTTTCTCAATCCCACTATGAATTCCATGAGTTTCACACTATTGCTATTTCTAGTTCAGATTTAGGTCACTAACATACATAGTTATTTAAATAAATTGCTTTATCTACAGAGAAAAACAACTGTGTGCATGAAAAAACTATTTATTTAATTAAATGTATGTTGGTACAAAATTATCATTTTTGCATATCAGAAATTGCAGTTTTTTAGGTTAAAAAAGTGACTTCAAACAATTTCTCAGTTCTTTCAATTACACACCAACTATCAGACATCAGAACATTTTTGTAGGATTAAATTAGAAATGTTTCACTGTAGGGATAAATCTTATTTATCCAGTAAATAAGATTAGTGGAGCATATTTTAACACAACAATTCATGTGTTAAAACAAGCCAGGGTTGGATCGATCACGTTTGACCCAGATTTGGGTTGGAGAAACTACCCAAATAGTAGTTCTTCATATATGATTGCCAACTTTAATGAATTATTTTTGTTTTTTCAGTGAACTTTTATGTCTCTCTGTGGTCACAGGAAAATAGTTCATTTTCTATTGCTCTCTGTGTGGCTCTATCTTGACATGTTTTTGGGAGTTGGCCCCGTGCTGTAAAAGCTAAACCTGTCCGAGTCACAGTTTTTTTTATAACAGTTCAAGGAAGAATATAATTGTCCCACTGAACACTTCTTTATAGAGGTGCAGGAACTGTCTGAGTGAACACTTTGCATCATAAAGTACTCATTATTACTACTACTAACACAGATAAGCAATTTCTGAATCATTTATTCAGCGACATATATGCAGTTCATTCCAGTAAAATGAAGGCAGCTATAAACAGGGGCCGTCCCATTTATGTTTACTGCTGGAACGTGAGGTTGAAGGTTTTGTGGCTTCCTATTGTTTACTGGAAAGCCTTTTATCTCCAAGAAGAACAACAGCACAGTGACAGAAACAAAATGAAGTCATGATGTTATTCATTTATATTGTCTCACCACCTGCAAAGTTAATGGAAGACTTACAAGGCGCAGAATAATGATTTTATCAGGACGTCTTTGGTTGCAGTGTTTTTTAGTCTGAGGGTTTACAATCTCAAAGGAAGAGGAGTGTTTCTGTTGGCCTGAAGAGAGGAAAAGGAAGGCCTGGATGGCCTGAGAGTGGCTCTTATCTGCTCATCAGAGTTTGGAGTCACGCACACAAACATACAGTATGTACTGGGGATATAACCGAGCTCTGTCTGTCCCAAAAACACAAAGCGGGGAAAACTTTTAAGCTTTAAATCTGAAAAAGATGAAAATAGGTATTGCTACCATTTTGGCTCAACAAATAAACATGTTTGGAAATAAAGACCGTGCAACATGTTAAGGGAAATTACAGTAACTGCTGCCAAGATAGCAAAAGTCTCTTCAGGTAAGAGAGTCCTTTATGGCATTTTTCTTTTAGACATCCTTGTTCCTCATCTGACTTCTTGAGATGACATTAAACTCTGAGTCACATGTTGGACAGCGAGACGTTGCAGCAACTGCAAATAACTGTGGAAGTTAAGAGATCCTCTTTCCAAAGAAAAGCACCAAAAATACAAATTATTTTATTCAGTTTGTCTTTGTTAATGTATGTCCTTCCCTATCAAATAAACCTTTAAATCAAAAATAATAAAAACAATAATAAAAATACCACATTGTGGCTTTATCCACCCAAAGTTTTTTTCAAATGAAGACAAGAGACATGAAAGGCAAAGGAGGAGCAGGAATGTCCAGCTGGGGAGTCGGGAATATGGGCCAGTCTGTGTCCATCATCAAATCTTAAGTTTCTTGTCTATTCTTCATTCTCCCAATCTTCATCCATCAGACTTTTAAAGTCCTTGGCTGTCCAACTGAAACCTAATTACATTTATGTTTCAGTGACGTCCTGATAAGTCCCTAATTACTTTACAGGATTAAATCAGACTCTTAGTTCAGCTCGGGACTAAGAAGAAAACATGGGATGCACAGTGGATGTGAAAATAATAGTCAAGTAAGCGTAAAAGTCACACCTGCAAGATGAAAATATTGAATCAAAATTTCACATTATAAATACTTTTTGTGTCAATCGCTTGTTTTAATATTTTGTCAATTTTAACTGTGATTTAATCTGCAGTATTTTAGGTTACATCTCCACTAGCTTTACACATCTAGACAATGACATGAGTTTGCTTTTGTAGCAACTCATACAACTGCAGATTAGGTTTTATGTTTGTGGTTGTTGTCTTGTTGGAAAATATAAACTTCCTTCACTTCAGTCTCAAATCATTTGCAGTGTCCAATGTATTTTCTTTCAAAATTGAATTGAATTTATTTCCATCAATATTCTCATCAGTTCTGGCCAGCTTTCTCTCTGCTGAAGGAAGAGTCCCCACACCATGATGCTGCCATCAATATTTTATATATTTTTCTTATTACTAGACCTTTCATCTGTTTAGATAATGTATTGATGCATATTTGAGATGCTCAAAATTCATTCAAACTTAACTCTGGAAGTCAGGTCTTCAACAATTGCTCAATTGAATTTCGGATGTGAAACTCTGGCTTTATCTTTTGCCTCATTGCTACTGCGGGCTGATCCTACATCCCATTCACATGTGTTTTGCTCTATTTACTTTGACCAGCTTCCCTGTCTATGCTAAAGAGACACAATTCCAAAGAATGATATTGCTATCCCCTTCTGTTATAGTCAAGATGGTGAATTCCCAACAATATGTTAAAATCTGAATAAAGCAGTATAAAGTTTGTTGTTTCAATTTGAAAAAATGTGAAAAAGTTCAACAGGTATCAATCTATTCTAATTATTTAAGAATATCTTTACATTTTGCTAATTATCCATGCTCCAAGTTGTATAGAAAGTGACATGACCTTCTTTCCTTCCTTGAGCTATGCAGGCTTTGTGGTTAGTGTTTTGCACTGACTGTAGTTTCATTCATCTGATTTGACGTGCCAGTAAGCATAAGAGGAAATTGTTGCAATATTTTCAAAGAATTTGAAGTGGACAAACAAACCCTGCCTGTGTGGTTTCCAGTCAACTATTAATAGCATTTCTTCTCATGGGTAGGCCAGCAGGTAATTAGTCAACACAAAGCAGCAAAGGTGAGAACAGGTTATGTAAAAAGGCTTAAAGACAGTGGCTTCATTAAGTTACCAAGCAATGACTATACAATTGCATGGAATTATCCTAAAATACACCTGCCTTTAATGTAAAGTCTGTCCAGATGTTAAAAACAAATCTTTTCAGGTTCTAAAAAGATTTTTAAAAAAAGAGTCCAAATCAACAATAACAACATACAAGATATTAGATGCTTAGAACAAATAAAGTCAAACTCGTAAAGTGTGCTGCAAACATAACTCACCCATTATTCAGCAGGTTGTAACACCATCAGAAAAAATAACTCTTGTTCTGTCTTGTCTTTTTTATTACTCTCAAGTGAGCTTTGCCCATATATTTACAATGCAGTTCTCTTGAAGTTCCTGCCTAAAATGTTAGACAGACTGAGGAATCTGTTTTGAACTGCTATATGTATATATATATATATTTCAGTCATTCAGTTTTAGACTTGCTGTTGTTTGGTATTTCTGCTTTGTTGCACAATACAAGAAGAAAACCTTGAATAACAGGATTGTTAGTGTTACTGTCCATGAATACACAGAGTAGTTAACAGTCAGCTCTGCCCTTGTTTCTGCAACAACGGCACTCCCCCACCACCATTTAGTATCAGGTGTTTGTGCTGAGATGTTGTGGTTTTGGTTCCTCTCGGAGCCGAGTCCTTCTTCAGGCAACTCAAGCAAACATTCTTAATTGACAGTTTTTTTTAACAACACTGAAATAAGATGCTACATTTAACACAACAGCTGGAACCCAAAAAGTCTGTTAGTTTGGCACAGTAAAAACCATTAGTATCTGAAGTCATTTAAATACTGCCATAAGAATTTAATGTTTTGGGAACAAAAACAATGTAAGATTTTTTTTTATTGTCATGTCGAAATTTCTTGTAAATCCAAAAAAAAAAAAAAAAAAGAAAACTGGAGTTCTGTCAATGACATTAGTCACTCACAATCATTATTTTCTTCCAAGAACACCAACAGCGAGATGTCAATAAGTCATAGTATCTCTGAAGTCAGCCAACGAATATCCTGGTCCAGTGATTCATTGGTAAAATTGACTGCAATCATGTTTAAATTTCTAAAAAATAAGTTTGTTCAAGTTTTTCCTTCTTTACTCACAGACCAGGTCACCAGTTGGTCACTAGGATCGATTTATCATTAGAAAATACTGCATGTGAATTGCATTAATGCACAGAAAAACAAATAAAAAAGAAATAAAACTATGGTAAGTGACCAAACAAATGGATCAAATGACAGGATCCAAACTTGTGTATCGATTTTATTTTGTTCATTTTCACATTGCCATGAAATATAGCTCAGCCTGTAATAATTAAGGATTTATGATTTCACAATACCTTTGTTAGAAAGATATGACACATTGACCTACATTACATTTTAATGGCTGGTGAACAACATACAACATAAGCAAACAAATGGATTCACACACCTTTGGTCCACTTTTCTGGGACTGGGTTGGACCATGTTTGGTCTTCACTACATAGTCCAATTAAGCTATATAAATATTTGTTATAGCTTTTAAAATATATCAGAAAGATTTCTCTGAGATTGTTGTTCATAATGACATGATAGCACCCTGCAGTTGTTGCAGATTTGTTGACATCCATGATGTAAATCTCCCATTTCATCTCAATCCATCAGAATCCATCAGAACAAGGTGTTCTGGTGGATTGGGATCTGGTGACTGTGGAGGCCGCTGGGGCTGGGTTGGAATGACATTAGTATCTGAAGCCATTTAAGCATTGCCATAAGAACTTGATGTTTCAGGAACAAAAACTGATGGATTGAGGTCTGTGGAGGCCGCTGGAGGACAGTGAGTACAGTGAACTCATTGCCACGATCAAGTTACGAGAAGATCAAAGCATTGTGGTCCCGTGCTATGTGCTGCTGGAAGTAGTGCACCATGGTCACCAAACCACGGACCTGGTCAGAAACAATACTTATGAATACTGGATTGCTTCGTTGGTGGCTGTAAAATAGCTTCCCACTGAATTACAACCAGCCTGAGCCATTGATAGAAGACAGGAAGGATCCATTCTTTCCTTCGTTTTTATACCTAATGCTAATTAAATTAAATGTAAATGTATTTCAAGAATACTTTCTTAATCCTGTAGGGGTAATTGGATATTGTTGTGAATTAAACTATATTTACAATTGATTTATGGTTGTTGAGAGACAAGCTTCTTTTTCCATTTTCTTGTTTATTTTAAATTCCACATTTCAGTTATTCCTGTTTTATACCCTTTTTGGTTTTTATTTTAACCATTTTGTGTTGGATGCATTGTGTAAATTAGAAGGATTATTACAGACGGTTACCTTACTGCAGAGTGTAATGTCATGTGAGGTCAATAACGAGACAAGTGGATTCTGTGGGATCTGACGCAACACTACACACAGCTATTAAAATCCAATAAAAAATTGCAAACATCTGAATAATTACCACCTGACATATGCAAGAGGACTGTGTGAAAGCAGCGTATGTTAGAAGGAGACCTGATCTGAAACACTTACAGAGTTTGGATTTCACATACTGGCTGATAATCAGATCTGCTCCAACCCTAATCCTAAAGAGGGAAGACAGTTGGCTGACTCCCAGAGAGAGGACATCCATCAAACCTCATGAAAAGCAGACAGTGATACTACAAGACAGGTTGATCCCTCTTATGCAGAGCGCTGTACCCACATCTTTAACCAAGAGAAGCAAATATCATCTCAGAGGAAAAAAAGCAGAGGTTAAACATATCCAGGAAATGCTTGAAACTTAATCTAGGATTTGGAGGGACAATTTAAAGATGTCAGACAATTGTACAGTAAAACTGAAAGTGCTGCTTTTTTGTTGTGGTGTGTAACAGGACAGAGAACATTTAGCACAAATGAGTAGAAAAGCTAATTGAGTAACTGTAGATGAATTTGTTTTCAAACTGGAACAAATGATATTGTGAAATGTGAGTCTAAAGCCCTTATGCAGGACCTTTTGGTCTCTAAGCTAGTATATCTATCACCAGCCATTTACTATCTGTCAACGGAGGAGCCTGAGAGGTTTTTCAGGCTATTTAATCACTCGCCATATTCAGCCTCCTATTTATTAGTGACACACCCAACAACTGCAGGGTCATCCAAGTATTTCTGTAGATGACAGGACTCTGACCTGTACCAGAAGGCAGAGATGTACAGAGTGAAAAGGACAGGTGAGTCCCCTGTCGTGCTCCTGTGATGCTGACAAGCTGAAAGATGCGGCTGAAATCTAGACTCATCAGACCAGACATTGTTTATCCAGTGTATTACTGTCCAAATTTGGAGAGCCTTTGCAAATTCTGGATTCAGTTTTCTGTTTTTAGTCAACAGAAATGGACTTGGTATGGTTTTCTGTTGCTTTATCCTGTTTACAGTACATTAGTCTATGGTTTTTCACCTATAATGGTTGCAATAAGTTTCCATTTGGACTCCTGGTGAGCCATTCATTTCTTAAACACTCAGTCAAACTGCTATATCTGCGGCTATATCTGCAACGTTTTGAGGAAATTGCAGTGAGCAATTTTACAGAAGAAATATGAATTCGACCCTTCCAAATGACAAACTGAACTTTTGACAAAGTGTGTGATGCTGTGAGAGCTCTGATGGAGCCAGATGAACATTGTCCAAAGAGGCCAGTACCAACAAATAAGCTTGTTGCTGCTTGTAGTTTTGCTGAAAAACCACCTCATCCTAGCACAAAGAATTTTCATTAAAAAAAATATCTTTTTTTAGAAAGTGTAAATTCTCCATTAAGCTAATTCATTTTTGTCATTCCAATTTGAGCAAATTTATTTAAATGGAAATGCAAGTCATGTCACGCTCCCTTAAATCTCCTTTCTTCTGAATAGTTTCAGCATCAGCAAGTAATTTTCCCCCATCTAGTAGCTTGAATGCAACAGGGGTGTGAAGCTGCCAGTAGGTGCATAATCTAGAGATCTTGCTTTATGAGTATAATCTGACACTGCATGAAGACACGTGGCCTCCACTGATTCTGTGAAGCAGTCAGATGGAGACATGCATGAAAGCCCCAAGGACCAGTTGTTATCAAGACCCTGACAACAGCAGTGAGATAGATAGAGAGGTTGGTGTCAAGGATAAACAAGAAACAGGACTGGATTCAACAGCCGCTTTCACAAAGTTAAGGAGAAATTAGTATCATAATAAACTCTAATTATGAGTTGCTTTCATTGAAGTCATTAAGTCATTACATTTTCTTTCAGTGAACTTCCTCTGTGTGTTTCAGCTGCCTAACTGGAAATACGTGAAATGTGTTGAACATCTTTCTATTTTGGTTCTGTCAAGCAAGGATAGAAAATATGGCCATAAAATGATCTCATATTACATTTCAAAGAAAGTGTCTAATAAGAGATGTATTGTTTTCAAAACTCAGGTGCAATTCTGGACATTCCCTGAAAACTGACTGGAATGTTCAAAATCTGGAAACTTGATGCAGTTTGAGCCAGTTTTCATATTGTGGCTGACAACCACTGAGACATACGATGACATGGATGTTGACAGAAATTTAATAAGAGACTTGGTTTAATATTATGAGGTGACGTCTGTGCGGGTGTGTGTGTGTGTGTTACAAGGCCATCTGCGTGAACATCTGTGGTGTGCTGCAGGCTGTTTAACCAGTTGTCTTGCTTACTGCAGTGCTTTCCTGTGTAATGGGGAAGTGAACTACTGGGTGATACGATCAGATCACAGCTTCCAATCAGTTAGGCTCTGTGGTTGAAGTCAGGGGGATGATCCCTAATGTGACTCTGAAGAAAAAATTTAATATTTACTGTTTTAAGAAGGTTCAAACTCCAGAATGCGTAAATATGCCACATAGTAAAAACAGAAACAGCAGCAAACATTTTGGAATATATTCTTACTTTTTAGGCTTCCTGTTCAAGGTGTTTTTATAAAGCTGGTTCTTAACTCATGAAAGTTCAGTTCTTTCAGCAAAATGGTTGCCATATCTAAGTGTTTCTGGGTAACTATGAAGAGTGGCTTTCTCAGAAAACTAATCTTGTTTAAAAGGAAAGAGCAGAAGGCAGCAGACCTGCTGTTCACTCAGAGTACTACCACTCCCTGTGCATCATGCAAGGTCTCAAGTCACATAAATCAACAGCAACACACCTCTTTAATGAAGCTCATTTCACAGTCAAACCTGTTTCTTTTTCTTTCAGTTTTAACTTTCTCACATAATTCATGTGTAGCGCAGTTTGGCACACCCCAAAGTACCATCTCATTAGCTGGCATGCTATTAGAGCATTTTTGCATAGTGCAATTAGTTCTAGTAGAGGCAAGCTCTACTAGAACCACAGCTGGCATTCCAGGTGAGCCATGTAGACAATATGTAGTATGTGAACACACATAAGATGATATCATAAATACTAAATGTTAAATCAAGTATAAAACGTATTACAGTAAAACTGTATGTAGTAATGAAATGAAAAACAGTAAAAACAACTACTATTTTGACTACTACAGCAGGTGGAAGATCCCCCCGCCCCCCGAGCTGTTTCAGTTAACTGAGACAATAAATCATGAACATATGAATGAGAATTTATTAGGATAAAAGCTACTTTGAACATTTTGTGCATCTGGCACAAGAGAAGAATGTTTGTAGTTCTCTTCAAGTTTTTAAGTTTTTAAGTTTCTCTTTTACACTAAAACAGATCTGCTCAGTCCTTTGGTGTGCAAATTGAATCTTTTAACAACATGTGTGGGCTCTCTCTTCATTGCTCTGTACTTTTGTCTGGATCATGAGAGCTGGCAGCTGTGCAGGAATGAGTAGCCATGGAAATTCAGCCACTATGCTCAGATCTCACAAGATGTAAACAAATAGCTCCCAGTGAAATGTCTTTCACAAGACTTTCCCACACGAGGACAAAAATGTCTATCATTTTAACTAAGCACTAAGTTAAAAAAATGAGTGAGCATTCAGAAAGCCAGCACTATCCAAGATCAATTGTCCTGCAATGGTGTTGACATGACAAAAGGCCACAGTATAGTTTGGCTGAACACAAGGCTAAACATTACATCATAACGTGTATTTATTTTGTATATTTTTTTATGCAAGTTTCGCTTTTTGTTCTGCTTAAGTTTTCTCAAAGGGTCCGTTGTTAGTGTCATGTAGGAATTTTTTGAAGATCACATGAAAACTTTGACCGTTGGATTTTGAAATGCAGCCACTGACAAGCATGAGTTTATTCTCATTTGTCTGTGTATTAATATAAATAGATGAGCGTATTGGTGAAACTTGTTTCTAAGTCACAAGTAGGAAGTAAAAATTGTGGTTAATCATAGCATTCACTGTCAGATGTGATGAATTGTCTGCGTGAGTATTCCCGTACACTTGGTCCCGCCGGCATTTGAAAATTAATGTGGTTTTCTTTTTGATTCAGAATCCACAAAATATGCAATGTTGTGTTTTTCTTGGTTTGATCTGGAAAGCACAATGCTTACATGTACCAAATAATGCATTGACTAATGTTTTTATTTTTCATTATAATATTTTCAGGTAAATAAATATAAAAATGCGACATATGTTGTCTTTTGTGCTGCTTGCTCTGCGTGAGATTTTTCAGGGCTCCCAAACACATCAAGGCTGTGTTTTTTTTTTAATAAACTTACCCTAAATGAGCACATTTTATATTGTCTCTGATGCCTGGAAACTTAGTTGATAACATAAATGACTGTAATGAGACTGTCATATAGAAACAGTCTGCAGTCAGAGGACTTTTCTGACATGTTGCAAGACTTACTGCCACAGAAGATCCTTCCTGCCCACAGCATCAACATTCACAAGGACTCTGAAAATAAAACATGTAACTTCCCTTTGGGGATAAATAACGGAGTTTTTGATTAAATTGAAATAGAAAACTGTCAACCACCTTGTTCAGTAGGCATGTGACTTAGCTCAAGGCTTCCATGTGTCCTCACATGAAGGAGAAAACTCCAAAATATTTTGGTATATATTGTTTTAGTTTGCTTTTTCTACTTCTTTTTTGTTCACTTCCCTCCTTCAAGCTCTTCTTTCAGTTTTGAAATGTATTTCATCACTTTGTGTGTCTTAACGTTTTTAGGTCTGAAATCATTTGCCAAATCTTGCAACGTTGGGTTCCCAAAGTCGTTTTTGGTCACAATTGATTAATGTATAATTAGAAGTATAAATTATTAAGGACAATTGTCAAATTCCATGCAGGATACATTTTTTACGTACAATTCCTGGAAAAATAAATTTTCTTGAGATTCTATGTAAGGCAATAAGGAAAAGTAGTTGTGTAGTAAAAGAAAAAAAATACATGGTTTTCCATGTACAAAACATAGGATGTGAAAAAAGTGAAAAGTGTGTATTTGTGTCCACCTGCTTTACACTGATGTCTCATAATGAAATCCATTTACATCAGGTTTTTGCATCTTCAAGAAGCCAGGTAGTAGTGTAATGTAAGTTAATCAAACATGTAAGTCTTAAAATGTACAATGGTTTTGACTGAAGTGAAAGGTGGATGTAATTACTCATGGTGGCTGATTTCAGATCCGCATCACTATTTTCAGATATTGTTTTTTTTCATTCCCAGCTATGCACTATTTTCCGTCAGTCTCTCCCATGACATCCTAATAAAAACACCCTGAAATGTATTTGTAAATGTGAACAAGTACAAGGGCAAATCATTCTGCAAGGCACTGTACATATATGCTGCCACTGCATTTGTTCAGCTTTTGCTTGCAGACACAGCAGGACTCACCTCAGAAGTGGAAATATTTACATATTGCAATGGAAAACCTCAGTTCTTGTAACAACCAAAGGCAATTCTCACTTCCATTTTCAGAGAACTGCCTTTTTCTAAGGCAGCTGTGACATTTACTGCGCCTAACAACAGGGAGCACATGGTGGTGTGTTGTGGTGATGATGAGCTGTGACAAAAGCTCTGTAAACTACCAATAAATTTGTTTTAAAGAGGAATCGATGAAACCGCCTTTAAAAGGTTTAGAAAATGGTGCAATTGTTCAAGGTTTTGCGTGGTTGTGTTTACTATTATCAGCATGATCTTTGTGGATTTGCGTCTTCCAAACAAATTTATGTAATCTTTATCTAAATTTGCAGGTTAGTGGGTCAGTGGGTCCTCCACTCAATGTTACGTTGCACACAGAAATATAAAACAATATAGTTTTTGAAGCTAAGATGTGCAAAAAACTGAAAAGACTGAATGAGGGACTCTTATTCAAACATCATTCCCAATTTTAAATAAAAAAAGAAATGGATATGATAATGACAAGTGCAGGATATTTTGTCCTTTGCATAGATACCACTTTTTGTGTTAATGAGAGCCCAACAGGAAACATGTGTCCATGTCCTACTTTTATTATGAACCAAAACCCACAGCAGTGCAATGAAATAATAAGGCTGTTCCTTTGGCAGTGAGACAAAGATTCAGCCTTTCAGTGAGCACAGCCAAGCTCATTATGGTGACCTATTTCTGACAAAGTATTAGATTCCACTTAAGGTATGTGGCTAAACATCACATATCAGCCCTTTTGTTGCTCTGGAAGACTCTGGTTTCAGATGAAACACTTGATTAAGCAAATGGAAAAGCTCCACTAAGGAAGTATTAAGTATTTTTTATGATTGTGACAAAAAGTGCTATGTCTACATTCATTAATTCAAATGATTTTAGCTTGTGAGTTTAGCACTAACTTAAATCAAATGGCAGTTTACAAGACAAAAAGGTCTCAATATATTCATGTATGGTTTTAATTCAGTTCAGATTATTACAGCTGATACCAATATAATCCAAATTTACAGTCAAAATCAGACCCAGTTATACTTTTTTCCGTGAATGGTCCTGCCCTTAACATATAGGTGAACTGTAGTTTTAAACTGGAGAGCTGGCATCTCTTTGATGTGCCATAAGCTTCTTAAGTCCTTGTTAAGAGGCTCATGGCACATCATCAGCATCGACTAAATAAAGGTTTCTGTGTTTCTCACAGATCCTAACAGCATGCACAACATTCTTATTTTTTCTCCTCATTAAATACGGCGGTATGTCCATGTTGAGGTCATCTAAGAAATTTACAAAAAAGGCTTGACTCTGATTTTCAAAATTGTTCACACGTTGCTTCATGTAATCAAAACATCCCATAAGTTGGCTAAGGTACTTAAACAACTTACAGGTGGCTAAAATCACTCCTAAGAAGCTCATGTCTTAACTGCAGCTTATTAGGCAGTTAATCAGAATAGATTAACCCTTTCAGGGTAAATGCAGCTGAATTGTCTGAAGCCAGAATTTACTGTGCGAAGTTGGAGGATGGGGAGCATCTATGACCAACAGATTTAAAGCATTGCCACATATTCTCGATTCAATTCAGGTCTGGACTTTAACTGGACCAATGCAAGACTTCATTCAACAGTAGCTGGAAGGTAAACCTCTCTCCCAGTCTGATGGCTTTTGTGTTTACTCAGTCAGGTTTTCTTACAAGAACCCCGTGTTTAGCTCTGCATCTCTTACCAAAAACACCCCCTCAGCATGATGCTACAACCACTATATTTTACTGCATGGATGGGGTGCTCAGGGTTGGTTTTACAGCTGTTCAAAGTTTTGCATGTAGGCCAAAAAGTAAAACAATGCTCTTACATAACCACAGCACAATTTTTAAACTTTGTCATGACCCCTTCACAGTCTGAACAAGTTTTAAACAGGACATACAATAGATTTAATCTGGTAAGTCTTCAGTGAAGGCCAGATTTGTGGAGCAAATGGTTCAGTTTTCTTTTCAACTGATTCTCCGACTGAGGTGCAGCTCTCTGTAGCTTTTCTAGAGCTACCATAGATACCACTTGGCTGCTTCGCTAATTATCGCTCTTCCAACAAACCCTGCTCAGAGTTCATTCACACCATCATGCCAGTCATCTCTACTGTCTTCATGATGCTCAGTCCCTAACAGTAAAGCTGCATTTATACAGAGATTAAATCACTTATTTTTATAATAAATGTCTGAATACAACTGGTAGCACTAGATATTAAGAGTGTCAGATAAAATGGGTTTTGAAAACATTTTGCACTCTACAGGTTTCTTTTTTTTCAAAAATCCATTTGCAAGATTCTGTAACTTCTGGGTCACAAGCAGCTACCACTATTAAGCCACTTAGGTGTCTTGGAGCAGAACAAATTTACTTACAGGTATAAAGAAGTAACCTGAACTTGAACCTAATTATGATACACAGTTGGCAAACTATGATCTATGATAGGATGACTATTAGTTTATGTTGTGGTTATTTAGAAACTAATTTCCATACTTCCTAAGTAGTACTAAAACATTCTCAGCCTAAACTTGGTTCTAAAGTCCTTTAGGGCCAGTCTCTTGTAGTTTCACAAACTGATGTCTGTGAAATTATTTACGTGCGAAACAAAAAATATATTTAAACTGTTTAATCTCCAGTAATCACCATTTTTTCTCCATTTTACAGAACACAAACTGAGCATTAATGTTTAATACATTAAGTTCAGTTTCAAGCAAACACTTAAAAATGTAGTCGCTGGTTAAGAGCATTGGTTCACTTTTTCCCCTGTGTTTCAGTTGCACTATCGTTTATTCAAAAATTGCAAAAACACGCACACATAAAAACACGGTGAAACAGTTTTCCTTTTACATTTTATTTGAAGCTTATAGAACATCTGAAGATAGAATATCTTAAATATTACATATAATAAGACATATCAAAGATAATTAATACATTCTATGACAGCGACAGAGGAATGAGTGTTTATGTGCCAGTTTAAGCTAGCAGTGGTGTGTAGTGTTATGCGCGAGCTGAGATGAGGTGACTGAGGCCACTGAAGTACGACTTCTCTCGTTCGCTCATCAGCTCAAAGTGCAGCGGCTGCTGGCAGAAGTTGCATTCTGCTGATGAGTGGGGCTTCAGTCTGAGGCCCGACTCCTTCCACGTCTGCACCAGCTTCTCTGAAAACAAAACAAAACAAAAAAACAAGCGAAGCGTCAATAAAGGCTGGAAGGTAAATATGCAGCCTGTTACAGTTTAATTGAATCAATTACTCAATCTGAGCATTGTGTGTCACATGTAGCTATTTTATCATCTTACCAACAAAGTATTTCATCATCTCTGGGGTGTGGTGAGGGGTTGGGGCAATGCGCAGAAGCTCCTCCCCTCTTGCAACAGTGGGGTAGTTGATGGCCTGCACATAGATGTTGTGGCGATTCATCATGATGTCACACACCTCTGTGTTTTTCTCAGCGTTTGCCACCTGAGATCAGAAAGTCACACAAGATGATTAAAGAACAGTCATCAGGGGTGTCTTATGTGGGGCTTAAAGCTAATCAGGCTGTCGGTACTTAAAGTGTTTTTGTTTGACGAGATTAAGCTGTGAACTAAATCGTAGATTACCCGAACAGGGATAATGTGGCTAGGGCAGTGCACAACAGGCAGCCCTGCGTCCATCAGCATCTGTCTGAGCAGCTGCACGTTGCGCTGGTGTTTACGCCTCAGCATGCGGCCTTCTTCCCCTTTGAGGGTCTGGATCGACTGCCGGGCCCCGGCCAGAAGCATCGGGGGCAGGGAGGTGGTGAAGATGAAACCGGCTGCGTAGGAGCGCACAGTGTCCACGAGGGCAGAAGTGCTGGCGATGTAGCCCCCAACACATCCAAAAGCTTTCCCTGGAAAACAAAATGGCCAATAATTTTACAAATGCTTCCTGAACTTAGAATCAAAGCAAAAACATTTGTGAAACCAACAAGATTCCTGAAGCTCCAGATGCACAGAGTAGCAGAGCTGATGGATTAAGCTTGACAGTGACACAGTAACTCGATAAGGGTGCAATGAGAGAGCACACAGTTTCCTAGCAACAACAGAGCCACTCATGCTCCTTCAAGCACACAGGCATATTGGATGGCACTATTGAGGCTTAATCTTCAGATGAGCATAAACACAAAGAGCAGGATGAGTCATGCAAACTGGGAACAGTTGTTTTGGTTTGGAAATATAGTCCTACATAAAAACAGAAGTAGCTCAATAATATTCCAAAAGGAATTGAAAGCCCAAATATCCCATTAAAAATAGCTACTTTGTCTAGTAGATATTGCATGCTGACCTAGAGTTCCTGAAATGATATCCATCTTGTGCATTACGCCATCCCTGTCTCCGATTCCTCCTCCTCTTGCCCCGTACAGACCCACAGCGTGAACCTCGTCAACGAAGGTGATGGCACCAAACTCATGAGCCAGGTCGCACATCTCCTCCAGGGGGCACACGGCACCTGTTCCAGAGAACGCAGCACAACGCAGGTCACAATGCAGCACTTTGAAGGACATTTGATAGGTGTTGCCAGACAAGTAGATGAAAACTGACCATCCATGGAGTGGACAGTCTCAAACGCCACAATTTTGGGTTTGGTGGGATCTCCTTTCTCCAGCAGCTCTCTGAGGTGAGCCAAGTCGTTGTGGCGGAAAATAAACTTCTTAGCGCCGCTGTTCCGGATGCCCTGGATCATTGACGCGTGGTTGCCTGCATCAGAGTAAATCTCACAACCTGGTGTTGTGAGAAAAGATGGTTAGTGAAAAGTTACATTTAAAAGCCTAGATAATTTTGCCACCCCCCCCCCAAAAAAAAAAAAAAAACCTACCAGGAAGCATCTTGGCGAGGGTGAAAAGTGTGGAATCATTGGCAACAAAGCAGGAGGTGAAGAGCAGAGCAGCATCCTTGTTGTGGAGGTCAGCCAGCTCTTGTTCCAGCTCCACGTGGAATTTGCTGGTCCCAGATATGTTTCTGGTTCCCCCCGCACCTGACCCGTGCTTTTGTAAAGTGTCCCTGAAAGAAGAACACGAGCAAAGGAAAGTAATGAGTTAGCCTGCCAGTTGTCTGGTTTTCTAAAGCAGTACCGCAATAACAGTCCACACCTGTTTCTTAGGTAGAAGCTTAAGTAGGTGTAAAATTACAATGACTGTAACAACAAGTATTATAACTGCACTGCAGCATGTGTCAAAGTATGAAAGCAAGGGCTGGCTGAAACAAGTTGAAAAGAAAACAACACTTCTCATCTGAACTCTGACCAGCTACTTCCACTGAACCAGAGACCCGGCAGTGCTCCTGGGTGTCTGGTCATATCTAATCATCATGTAGTGTCTCTAAGCAGTTCTAGTTCTTTCTGTCTGACCTCAGCTTTTACACTGGGGCAAAAGCCACAGAGCAATCAGAGGCAAACAGGCACCATATACAAATATTTTCTTTATTACATAACAAACCTTGAACCTAGAAAGTAGAGCAAATGTTAGAATTTGAAGGCTACACCTCCAAGCTCGTTGTCTTTGACTCACATGATGGACTTTACGACTCGAGGGTGTCGACTCATGCCCAGGTAGTCGTTGCTGCACCAGACGGACACTTCCCGCTTATCCTCCAGCGAACCTGTGAAGTCGTCCGCCATCGGAAATTCAGTGGCCAGGCGGTTCACAGTCTTAAACACCCGGTACGTGTGGTCATTCTTCTTCTCTTCTATCTTCTTCTCAAAAAAGTCATCGTACTGGAAGCGGGACACTGCAACAAACCAGGAAGTTAAGACTTGCATGATATGTTGCAGAAGTAAATGATGCAAAGTTCAACAGTCAAATAAAACCTACTTCTGCCAAGCAAGTTGTCCTGCAGCAGGTGGGTGACCCTCTTGGGACGCTGCTTCAGGAGAGTTTTCATCAAATTATTTTGCTCTCCCACTTTACTGGTGATGGTCAAGGATGGCTGTTTCAACTTGGCAGGTGAAATCTCTAAAATAGGTGAAAAGGACAAAAAGAAAAAAAAAAAACACTATTAGATACGGCACAGCAGACAGAGTTAATATTTCTTAAATTTACCATACAGCTCACCTTTCTGAACAGTGCGCACTTCCTCAACATCCTCCTGGAACTCCATGGTAACCTGGCGGACCACACCACTGTTCTTCTGCTTCATCTCAGCAGCCAGAAAGGGGCATTTGGAAGCCACTGCCTGGCCTGTAGTTGGCACAGGATGACCAGTAGGCAACTTGGACTCTACTCCCACTACAGAAGTTGAAGAAAAGAATACAACATGTGCATGGTTAAAACCAACATATTACAACTGGCAGGCTAACTCATTACAGCAACTGTAAGATTTATCTCATTATTAGATGGCTTCAGTGTATTTATTTACGCTCACCTTCATTTCCAGCCTTGATTTCATTCTTCTGATTGGAAGTTGAAGAGCACAGGGCACGTGCCATTGATGGAGCCATAGGTTTTGAAGCCAGCTCCATCATGATGGGACATCGTTGAGCATATGTCACCATGGATTTCCTGGACTGCTGGAAAAAAGCCTGTGGCACGCATGCCAGAAAAGGACAGCGACGGACTATGACTTCCATTCTCGTCAACGATGATGAGAGTTTAGAGATCTAAAGGAGAGAGAAGAAATGTAACCAACACAGAATAAGATGCTGGAATCTCATGCACTAAAAATTATCCATGAGGAAGACATATTAAGTGAAGCTAAGTTAAATATCGAGGATCACTTGTTCTTAATAGAAGATTTCTCCTAGACAGTAAAGTGCACATCAGATGCTGAAAATGCTATGACATAATAAAATAAATCTTCAAGGATCTAAAAGTTTGATCCAAATACAAACATAATAAAAATTATATGCATCTAAAAATAAATAAGAAAAAGACAACATGTACTGATCACAAAATGTAGCTGCATGTTATAGAAGCATTATTATCATGCCTCATGTACTCTGTTTTTTTTTTTTTTCTGTGGATCTTGATCTTAAATTTAGGTCTGTGTCATCATAAGGTTTATTTTTAAACAACACGGAGAATGATAATTTTAGACATACAAGACTGTCCAAAAAAATCTCTTAAGTGGGTTTTGTCTTGTTTTTGACTAAAGTTCATTAATCATTACTAAACACGGCTACTAGGGTCTGATGACGATCATTTAATAAACAAAAGAGTTGCCTTTTGCGAAATCTCTGAAACTCTGATTCCCACCCAGACGCTTTTTTCCAGATGACGTCGGTTTGTGGACACTCCCGGAAATACAACTCAACATTAAGTATTCCATTTTACTAGTGGAAAAGCTCAAAAAGTTGGAAGGACTTTGTAATAAAAGGTTAATTGAACAAATAATATAGTATATAAACGTTTTATTTCCGGTTCTAATGTTATTTCAGACTTTTACCCTCTCAACCCCACCTCGAGAAAAAACAATCACAACGCTTAAGATATTCACACAACCACTGTGACGATCTTTGTAATTTTGATTTTTACTTAGGTGCTGTTTACTAAAGTTATCAAAATCTCATCGGCACACCATATTAAAAAGAATGTTAGCTAGCTATATATATATATATATATATATATACATATGTTATTTGGCAAACCTTAGACTTTTTTCCTAACAACTAAAACAGCTATTTCGACACGCGCCTGGCATTCTTTTTGTAGAAATATTTTACGCACAATGTGGAGATAATGTGTACATTAAAGCCTCTCCGTTGATCCTTGCCGGCTGACCTAGCTTGACGCTAGCTGCACTGCCATATTAAGCAACCAGAAGTAAGAATGTAACCGTTAAGAAAATACATGAAAAACTCACCTTTTAAAAATACGAACAGAGTAAGCAAATTCCTCACGGGTGGGGTAGGGCGGAAGAAATCAATATAAATGTTAAACAAATATAATGCCTGGTCAGAATTACTTGTTGTTTCTGTTAATGCAGAAGTCGAGAGCGACGCGTTATCCTGCACTGAGGACGAACGAAGAGGACAAGGACTAGCAGGGGTTTATAGAACTGTACGGCATGGCTGAGTCTCGCGATATTTGCGTCATATACGTCATTTAGTCAATGACGTTTACGGTGGAAAGAGGTTCTAATCACGAGTAAGCTTTAGTTTTTATACCCCAGAGATTTAAGAATGTGAAGAAGTTGATCTTTGACTATAATGCATGTATTTAAAGCCACGATCAAAGACAACTTATAGTCTATATAAAAAAAAACTCTTATGATCAGATAACTAAAGACAGAATTTTCGAGGTAAAATTCACACCATAATTCAACGTTTTTTAAAACCATTTTAAACGATTTTGTATTTAATCTAACAATTAAACAAACAAAAACTGATAAATGTCACATTTCCTATCTATTGTGGCATTTGCTGCTGTTTCTTTGTTACTGTTCTTTTGTTCTCCCTTCCCCAACTTATTTAAACTTGTACTTATGTGTATTAATGTATGACAATTTTGTAAAATATTCATATTTTTATGTTAAACTAAAAAAAAGTGTTTACAAGATTATAGTAAAACATTGTAAGTAGCTTTTTTTTTTGCAATACTCAATTAGTATCTTTTCAAAATTTAGTGCTATTAAAAATATTTAGGCCTTAAAGATTATGTCTGTTTTTTCCTTTTTGTCACTTTTGCATGTTTCAGATTTTAAAACTAATCATATGCTAAAATCTGTTTATGCCATTTATTAGGCAAAACCTATCCAAGTCAACCAATCCAAGTTCATACTGGAAAAGAAATAATTTCCTTTTCTAAATCACTTAAAAAGTCTCAGTCTGTCCTGAGACTAAAGTCAAGTGTAACGCAATGCTGCCCCTCCCTATTCTTTTGCTGCCCACTGCCTACTAGTTTCCCGTGAGACAGCTTCTAAACGATACCCTGCGTACAAGAAAGACACATTCAGCTGTTTGTCAGTATTTCTAATCGTTCTGCTAAAGAAGCACCACTAATTTTTACTCAAAATGATCATACTGTAAGATCATGGTTAGATGGTAAAATATTAAAGAAGATAAATAATTTTTATGATGCACATTACAATTAATGATAGTAATTACAAGGTTCTGAGACTAGCCTGGAGCCGGGTCAAATGGTTGGCAGTTCAGACGTGACTCACAAGCAAACATTACAACACTGTTTAGTGGGGTTTCAAGTCAAAGGTAAGTTTAGACAATTCATATGTATCTGACATTCAAATATGTATAAGTTGCAGCAGCACAGTAATGGATAGAGCAATAGTTCACCATATGGAAACATATGAAGAAACATATGCTTCTTCTATATAAGGAATCCTGAGTGGGGGTATATTTTAGATGATCACAAACACGATTGTGGTTGACTTGCATACAAAACGTATGCATGATTGATAAATTCAGGTCATCTGTGGCGCCTCAAATGTGCCACTCTCACCATCCTATTCATTCAGTGACACCATCATGTGTCACTGATTAAATAGAAAAAGTTAAAAGTAACACAAATTCAAGGTTTATGAGATTGATCAATTCTACTGATATTTTACAATAGCTTAGTTCTCTCATTCTCTAACCCCCCATCATAATCACAAACTGTGTGCAACAGCTGCCTAAGGAGGTTTTGAAAGAAATAGTTTCTAATATACCCAGTATTATAGTCATTTGTAAGAGGCTGACAAAAAAAATTACAAGAAATCTTTGTTCTGTTCGATAAAACAGATTTCCAAAAAACTAAAACCAAAAATGGAAAGAAAACTTAACTCAGACCAGAGTTCAGAGGGTGAAAAATTAACTTTATGTGTAAACAAATTCACATTACCATTATTTATGGTTCCCCTATTTTTAATAAGTGGAGGTTTATGAACTTTATGATCAGTATGAAGTAAATGACAAAATATGTGCAACTATGACACATGCACAAATCTCTTTTAAAAGCAAAAAAGAAAGAAGGATAAATACATAATAACTAGCAAGATGGAGAAGTATTTGCTATCTACTAAACAAAACAAAATGAAAAGAAAAGGTGTACATTTTCTACGAGATTCTTTTATACTAGCATTTTTAAATATTGGTCATTGAAACATACATAGGATATAAATCAAATAGTTAAAGAAGTTTTTATTATATACTGAGGTGAACCATTTTAAATGTAGGAAGCATTTGTGCCTTCCGTTATAGTTCAATCTGTTGTATCCCCAGAGTTTTGCTGCCCCCTGCTGTTCATACCAGGCTACTAAATTAAATATGTAGGATTTGACCTTAATTATAAAACCATTTTATCCAGTTGAGAGCAGACTAAAAGTTGTAAATAATCTACAAGTGCAAATGATTATCGAACAATTAAACATTTTAGTTTACTAGATTATTGGAATGCTAGAGTTAACGTTTTTTCATTCTATTTTATGTTTTGTCTATGTCTACAACTTCTTTCACTATCAAGAGTTTTTATATTTATGATCACACAATAAAAACTGAATTAATATAATGTGAAGTTAAAACTAGATGATCGCATTTCCAGTATTGTCTAGGAGGCTTTTCTGCCCTTAAAGGGAACTTCTAAGTCTTGACGCTTTGTTTACATGTCTGGCCTCATGTGACTCTGACCACTTCCATTACCGTCACTGCAGCTAAGCAACAAAGTAATTATTTAAGATGACATGAATCCCATAACCCTGTGCCTGTGGGGAATCACTTTTTCAATCAAACATTTTAAGAGCAGCTCAGTTTGATTCAATTACATAAGTACATGAATACAGAAACATTTACAACAGTATTCATTAAATTTTGTTTCTTTTTGACTGGTTAAAACATTTTTATTGGTACATTGCTGTGACAAAAATCTGTTAGGACAAGAGTAAATAAACTCAAGACAAGAAAGAAAAAATCCAAAATATTAAATAGTTGTGAACACCTAAGGGCAAGTTTTATTCCAAAACCATGATTTCAGATATATCTAAATAACATGTGATTCTTGTTTTAAATTGTTAGATTATTTTAGTGCTTCTTTTTCCCTGACCAAGTGGTCAGATGATTAAGGAGTATATCTAGCCTGACATATCACATGACTGCCATAACTGAATGACACTTTTTGTCATTACTTTTCTTCCTCTCCTTTGTAATATTTGATAAAAAGATTGCAGAAAATAACTATCATCTTTCATCTACAGTCAACAACAAAAGAAAATAAATTGTCCTTTATTGTAGGGATTAGGTTATCAACTTACAATAAACCATATTTGGCCTCTAAAATGATTCAAATACACAAACCCACAGATTGTACACTGCCATTATTAATTAAACTGAAGTCAAACCAAAATGGAAAAACTTTTTTTGTTAATCTATTTTTAGCAGTGCCAGCCAACAACTGAGTGCTTCATCCAGAACATGAACAATGACTTTGGATGGTTTTGGATGCTGTGGAAGGACTTTTGCTCCTTTTTACTTTCAGACAGTGCAATAATGGCAACAAAAAGTATTATTTTTACAAATAGGAGCACCTAATCAGCATCTCAAACGATCAAATTATATCGGAACTCTAACTGCACTCCCAGAGGAGTTGAAAAGGAGGTTTTGTGGATGCAGACCAGGACAGAAAGCAGAGAAGAAGGAAGGAAATTCAAACCATCTCAACCATTAGTCATAACGTAAATATATCATATATCCGATTCCGTCTTTTTGTCGCGCTTTCTAAACATATATTTAAAAAGGAGTGGCAAAAGCAGGAGAGGTGGATTAGCAGTGCCTGTCAATAACTGATTGTTTCATCCAGAACATGCTGCTGTAGAATATAATCTCTCCTGCCTTGAAATTGAACTGTTTGCATGTCATGATCGTCATGAGACTGTCATACAACAGTCTTAGGTCAGAGGTATTACCAAATTTATTGCATACTCCTTTCTGCCCAGAGCGTCACTGTCCACATTGCCTCTTGGAAGATTTGTGGGTGATGAGTTACAACGTTTAATTTCCCTTTGGGTTAAAGTCTGTCTGGATCAAAATTAATTTTTGAACAGAATTTTGTTTATTCGAGTGGATTTAAAGCAGGAATGTCAACTCCAAATCAGTTTAGCCTAATTTGGTGTCAACTGGTGAGAAACAAAAACTGCTTTTTTATACTTTGCATATAAATATGTTTTACACCGTAGGCTGCAAGTATCAAACTCAAGGACCAAATTTGGCCAGCCCTACGTATTTAAATACAGAACTTCAAAACAAGTATCTATGTGCTAATAATATTGGTAATATTGTAATACTGATAAATATTTTATCAAAGCTGTTTTTCTCGATACTGCCAAATTACATCAATGTGAAATATGTTCAACATTAGTCAATTTTAAGAAGTACTCATTGAATAACGACAAGTGCATATTACTATTTTAACAGTTTAATGGGTAGTTTTATCAATAAATTTAGCCACATCCGGCCCTGAGGACATTCATAATCTTGATATGAGCCAAATTGAAAATGAGTTTTCCCTGCTGTATGTGATTTCAAATTGTTGCATGTTATCACAGTATTTTAGCTACACTTTACAAATTTACATATTTTTTGTTAAAGAAATAAATATTTAAAATACTACTGCAGCTATTTCAGGTGTACTTTTTCTAAAAAGAAAAAAAAAAGTGTCTTTATTACATATTTGTTTTCTTATTTGTATTTTGGTTAGTTTGGGAAAGCCTCATGCTTCCCTCAGAGTCGCACATTGTGTTGATGTTGCTTTATGTTGTGTTTTCTGTATGTCTCTGAAAAATGGGGGCAAATATAATTTATACATTTTCGCAAATAAGAGGACCCTCTTCCTCTCATGAGCTACTTCACGCTCCTCCCTGTGTGAACGCTGAAGGCGGGCGGAGCTCCTTGGAGACTCGCGGCAGTGGGTTCAGGACAGCAGACTTCCTCCTTCAGTCGGTGAGGTGGAGGAGCTTGTCAGTTTCAGCACTGGTTCTGGAATAATAAAAGCAGCCATGGTGCCAGGCGTGTCCGGTGTAGTCGTGTTGGTCATCTGTGCCTCCATGTCCATCTCTGTCTTTGGTGAGTGTGGCTGTTTAAATTGATAAACCGTCGCCGCTGTCTGACAGCTGGTTAGCCGTAGAGGTTAGCTTCAGGCGGGGTCTCGCACGGCTCACTTCGGGACGACGTCAACCCACAGTCCCTTAATTAGAGGCTGACAGTCTCTGAAAAACGGTTATTTATTATGGTATTTTGTCAACACTAAAATGTTTTACTTTAAATGATTTGTTTCAGCAAACCAAAGGAATACCAACCAATATAATCACTTCAATGTGGGGTTGGGAAAAGCCTACGATAAAACTAACTTGTCGAACTTTTAAGGAAACTAATTTAGCTACAAAGTGGTTGTATATGTACTTTATGTATTTATATGGTTTATTTAGTTTTCTTAAAACAAATTGGGGAAACACATTAACCAGAGCACTTTACTTTTACTGGAAAGGCAGGGGCCGCCTTCCCTATTTGTGATTGGATCCAATCCCCTGGCAACAGGATGTATGTCACTTCCTGTCTGTCTAAAACCAGAATATACTTCAAGTTAATGTTGACGAGTATATTATAGAATTAAAGAAAATGTATGTGTTGCGTAGAAAATGTATGTGTTGCGTATTTTAATGTTTTTTAAATAAAAACCGAGTTGTATGTAAATTTTACACATGTATTGTTTTAAATTATAGTTGTATGTTAAAAATAGGTTAGTGAGAGTAACTTTTCTTGTTGACTGTTCTTATTTACATCTGAAATAAAATCAATCAATCAAACAAACAATCAACACACTGAACCAAGCTTTAATTTCTGGTTGTAGTGAAGTAAAAATCAAAGAACTATTTCCACTTGGAAACCACATCTGCTCTTCAAAATATGTAATCTTCTAGCTTGAACATCCACGAATTTATTTAATTGTCTGTTTATCTACCTCAACATATTTGACTTGAATTAAACAGAATAATCATTGTGTACATATGAATGCATATGTGTGGCTTTGGTTCAGACTCTGAGCCCAACAAATACTGCTATAGATACAAAGCCTAGCTATTATCAAGTAGGCTACTTCAATGCACCACTTACATTACGTAGTGTGGTTATATTGGTAAAGAGCATACAATTACTGCCTGCAACAATACTTTTAAATGTTATGTTATTCATTGAAAGTCTCACGGAACTAACAATACAAAAATAGTTCCAAGATCGAAAGCATGCATACTTTCAGTTTGTCTGAAAGTAAGCCTGGTAAACACCAATTAGAGTTTAACCCTATATGGTAAGGAAAACATAAAATGTAGTTATTTTTGGCAGCATGTAAGTCTAAGAACAAAATAGAACTTGCTGAAAAACTCCCACAAAGTCTTCACTGGGCATTTATAAGGTACTCATTCATGTTTAACTTTTCCATTTTTTTTTGTCACACTGCAGCCACAAACCTCAGTGTATTTAATTTCAAATTTTATGTTACAGACCAAAACAAAGTAATGCTGAATTGCTAAGTGGAAGATACGTTTGGTGATTTTTTTTTAAGCATGATTTGTAAATTCAAATCTCAAAGGTGTGGTAACCATTTGTATAATGAGTTAGAGAAAGTTGTTCAGCATTATTCTCTTTTTTTTCACTCTAGTTGAAAAATAGCTCAAAGTCAGCCTGAGTAGATGGAAAGTGTCTGAACATCAGTTTTCTTATTGGAAGGTAAACTTCATCCCTAAGCCAACAGCTTTTGGCAGCCTTTGAAAGGTTATTTTCCAGGTGTGATCAATATTTAGTTCTACCTTCCTATGAACTCTGACCAGTTTCCCTTCCCTACAGAAGGAAAGCATCCTTACAACATGAGTCTATATATATGGTGTGTTCAGGATTGTGTGCAGTGATGGTTTTCTGTCAATGTATTCATTTTGTTTGCATTAGTGCCTAAAAGTTATCCTTAGGTTTGATTTGACCAGAGCACATTCTTCTGTGTTTTCATGTGTCTGATAATCCAGAAGTTTTCAAGTGTGGGAGAACTAGCCCCCATAATCATGATCATACTTCCTTGTTTTTTGTTTTTCATTTTGGTTGGCTCAGAACATTGATCTCAAACTCCAGTCCTCATTGGCCAATGTGATGCAACTTTTAGATGTCTCTCTGCTTCATCACACCTGGCTCCAATATTAACTAATTAGCAGAGCTCTGTAAGGCTTGACTACATGCTAGTGAGACATTTTCAGCCTTTAGTTCAAATGTGTAGGACGAAGGACACATCTAAAAGTTGCAAGACTCTGCCCCTTGAGGACTGCAGTTTGAGATCTATTCATTTTGCCTGGCATAGACTTGGCGAAGTTGCTAAATGTTTAAAGTTACTTTTTCTGGTTTATTTATTTCCTCATTTGTCAGCGCTGTGGAGGAGCAGCATGTAAGGAAGCGTGATTGACAGCACTAACTGCTGGTTCTGATTGTTTGTCTAGTTAGCACTGGGAGAAGGCAGATGAGCTTTTTTTATTTTTCAGATTGTCTGCCTTGTACCATACTGTGACAACATAGTGGCAGTTTCAACAAATATGTAAAAAAAAATTGTTTTTGATAAAAGTTATGTACTGCAGCTTTAAGAAAACGCTACTTAATTTTTAAAACATGATAGGAATGTTTTTTCTTAATGCACGCACATATACTCCTACCCTGTCCTCTGCTGACAACAGCCTGGAAACCCCAACTTTCTCAATGCCTTGTCCTGCCTCACTGATCTGAGGCACCTGAAGTTCCCCTTTTTTGTGATTTCACAATCTCCTATTAATTTTTACTCAAGGGTTATATACAAGAGAACAGCTGAGTATCTCCTTAGTAACTGTATTAAAATATTTCTTTTCATTAAAAGATGGAATGTACCAGATCTGTTGTTTAGACAGGTTTCACGTTGCTTCAACATGTAAGTCAGATCAATTTAACCTGCGGGGGTTGAATAAACTTGTTTTTCAATTCAGCTCACTTTAATTTAGTTTTCTATGTAGTGTCAATTTGGTGCTAAATGCAAGTTCAAAACACTTTACTAGTTTACTTTATCATGTTGACTGCGTTGATTTCAGGATTCAATTTTTTCTTTCCTAAGGTGATTAACAGGATATGATCAAACTTTAAACAAATTTAATATGGTTAAATTTAACCATATTAAATTTAACCATTTAATATGGTTAAATGGATAATTCGAATAAAGAATGTTTAAAATCTGATGTAAATGAATAAGCCTTAAAGAATATGGTGACAAAATGTAGACGTTTTAAGTAATGGCACATTCAAGGGAAGCCTTTTTGGTGTTTGTAAATTCATGCTAGTTTTTAAAGTTTCTTTGAAAAGTTGTTTCTTTGCAAGTAAAATAGATGTTTCTTTGTTAGTGTGCCATTTGTGCTTCTCTTTGTCTGTCAACAAAAGGCATTTAAATCAATTATGGTATTTCTTTTGTTCTTATGGCATGTAAAATAATTTCAGTGTCCCTTCAGGTACTCTTTAAAAACATATTTGTTTACCACATCCATATAAAGCATGATTGAAAACTGCATCCACTAAGCAAATCAAGGTAAATTGACTCCATTTAGAGGATTATTGTCATCGCTTCGGCTCCAACAGGAAGTTGTGTTGTGGTTCTTTTAACCAGTGTAAGATGGTGCTGATGGTAGCTGACTGCTGCACTCCATGACCTGCAGTTTGCTAATTTTGTTAAATCAGGATCATTTTATTCAATGTCAACATGTAAGCAATTAGTAAACTTGAGGGTTTTATTATTCTACCATGTTTTAACGTATAAGATCATAGCTTTTATACTTTAAAGGGCTTAAATCAAGAAAAGTAAAAAGGATTTTTATGTGAATATCAAAGCTACAAACTGTTCCAGGCCACATGTAAAAAAACATTAACTCAATCGTTAGTCATTATTTTAATGCTATGAAATGTAACTATTTAGTCATTCAGGTAGATGCCTACACGTATGAGTGTCTGCCCTTTTTTGTGTAATGAATAGTTCAAAAACCATCAAGTATTTACTTACCTCATTGCATCCAGTATATTTGCACATGAATTCTAATAAATTTCTCTTGGTGTCTCCTACAGCTTTGGATTTTGACTGTAAATCATATAGGGATTCATACAATATCTACCACAAGTCTAAAGAATGCAAGTGGGGATTTTGCTGTGGTTCCTGTACAAGCAGAGATTGCTGTTCCGATTATAGCCGAAGACTCACTGAATTCGCTCAAGACAGATGGTAGGTGATAAAATTTCTCTTTATATCTTTATATATCAATTCACAATGTATATAAATGGGGAGCAAGTTGTTCCAGTAGTTGTAATTTTGCATTAGATGTAACCTTCTGAATTTGATAATTGAGAATCTTAATCTTGAAAATAGTATACAAAAAGTTGGACATTCTATTACTTAAAAAATACATTTTAAAGATATTTTATATTTCCTATTTTTTTATTTGGTGTATTTCTTATTTACAAATAAGCACAGGTGATTTTTTTTAGATCAATATAAATGAGTATGTGTGGAAGTCAAAAGATGTCAACAACAATTTAAACAACCAGCTAATGCCTATTTTTAACTAATATTGTAAATATTATCAGTAGTATGTCATTTGCAGTGTTATTAGATTGGTTTTGATTTTAAGAGAAAAAAATACCTTTTTTATTTCAGTCGTTTTGCCAAAAATAACCAAAACGTTCATATAATTAACATTTAGCCCAATTTCCACCAATTGAAACTGAAATCTCATCGTTCTGGTAAAAAAAGATAGTTACTCATCTTTTTTTAGAAGGACTCTTTTGCCTTTCAATAATATTTTTCAGCTTTGAGTTTGAAATTTTAGTATTGTGATTGCACTAATAATCTGGTGTTTACTACTTTCTGATTTTATTGAAATCTAACCTAGAGTTGTCTTGATACTGAAATTTCAAACTCAAGACCGGCACTAAGAGAAATGCTCCATACATGATTCCATTTTTTGATACCACAGCAACATTTTTTTTGAAGGTACAGGATTCTTTCTGGTTGAGAGAATTTTTTTTTTTACAACATCACAATATTTTAACTTCCTTTATTAGGTTAAAGCCAGTACGTAGAATACAGAAAATATATAATTTAAAATAGTCACTTCGCTGTTTGGCCAAACAGGAAACAAACTAGAAAACAAGTAAATAAATAGTGTAAATGTTAATATCCTTTATAGACGGCCTCACCTTTGATTAAGTCCTATAGTTATTTTATTTGATTATAACTGCTTATCTTTAGTGTGTCATATGTGCTTCTCTTTGTCTGTAAATTTGATACAAATATGTTTTACCGATGAAGGATCAGTTTACACTAAACTAAAGAAAAGCATGGATCTGTTCCCTGCAGGGCTGACGTATTCAGCATCAGTCCTGTACAATTTCTGTCTTTCTGGTAATTTTGCAAGGTATTGTCTTTAGTGATCAACTATAGAAGTAGGGTCGGTAACTTTTTCTGTTTACAACTTTTTTCTGCCCTGATTGCCTTAATTGGCACTGCAGTTAAACAGAGCATGTAACCGTTCGGAGCTTTGTACCTGGGAAGCGCATCTAGATGCAGGAAGCTAAAGTGTCCATGAAGCTAATATTTATACAGATAGTGTTATATGTGGTCTGCAAAGTTTACTACTATACTGAAGCAGATGCAAGAGCTTTACTCAACTTTTTAAGTTGCTCTCTAAGATTAGTGCCATAGCGTTAGCACAGCTAGCTTTTGGCATTTTATTTTTTGTCTGTCTGCTTCATATAGAAAGTAACGTCAAACAATGGTTTTGTGTTTGCCGTGGCAGCTAAAGAGGATTGCTCTCGTTTATTTTATTTTTTTTGAATTTTCCTGTTTAAAACCTACTGCATCTTATTGTTCTTGTGAGGGGGAAGTGGCTTAGTGTCTCTGTTGTTGCAGTGCTGCTGCTGGAACAAATGCAGCAAGTTGGGGAAATCTGGATAGGTAAGTTTGTATAAATTTTCATGCAAAAGAAAAAAAATTATCTATGATTTTTTTTTTTAAGAGTCAATTATATTAAAATAATGTCAGTTTTGACAAGCAAAGTCTGATTGTAAGTGTACAGAACAAACATGATGCAGGAGCTTCAAGAACCACTTTCGGAACAAAATGACTCGGTATTGTAGTTTTCTGAATAAATTGTCTTTCACACTGTTTTTGAGGACTTTGGGGCAACTCTTCATTAAAGTTCTGCTTCAGTTTATTGGTGGTTGCAGATATGTGTTTAAACCAGGCGGTCCTGGGGACTCGGCCCTAGAAAATTTCACACCTTCTTTTGGTTTGGTTCTCTTCAAATCTGCACGCTTAAAAGCACCACAAACCACCTAAACAGTTTCTCCCTGTGGTGTATTACCTAATGATGGTGATCTCGTATGTTGCTGTGGACATGAGAATAATGCAACAGTACTAACAGACAGAGAGAAAGAATCAGATTTCTGCTGAGAGATGACATAATCATTGATGTCTGTTTTTCTGTCATCTTTTTATTTTTTTTAGTGACGAGAAATTCCATAAAGATTTCAGGGATTCCTCACCTGTGGTCATGATTATTGGTATCGTGGGCTCCGTCCTTTTTCTTCTTCTCCTCGTTTGCTGCTGCATCTGTCCCTGCTGCTGCATTTACAAGATGTGCCGCAGGCCACAGCGTAAGTAGTACTCAGGAAACACCTGATTCATTTATGGCTTGTATTAAGTTTATTCAGTTTTAGAATTGGTTTTCTGAATGAAAACACAAACAAAAAATGTACAGATGCCTGATTTGACTTCCACCCTATGACTATGTAAACCTTAAATACCACTGTCCTTTCAGGACTCTACACTAACGTAACTTTTTCAACTGGTGTGCCAACCCTTTTTCATTGGGTACACCTGACTTTTGATACAGATTGGAACAAAAAATTCATTTGGAGCAGAAAATCTCAATTCTTCTTCAAATGTAACCTTCTCAAAAATAAGATCACATTTGCGACCTAAATGGTCACAAACACGCACTATAGAACAATGCATTTTATTATTATTTCTAAGATATTCTGTATTAATTTACTATTTGCAACTGTAAATTAGGAACAATCATCCTTAAAAGCACAATTGAATAAATCTTTTCTGGACCTCCTTCTATACTCTAAACTTAACCAATACTATTTGGTGATTATAATAATCTTTATCTTGTCATGTAAAAATTAAATAAAAAATTGTGTTTGCTAAGTTTGGATAGTAAACATACATTTCTTTCTTTTCCAGAAGTAGCTGCAATCTATAAGCTGTTGCTGTTTGTTAATAATAATAATAAAAATTAATATTACTTGGCACATTAACATATACAACTAAATAATCATTGGAACAAAAACTAAATGGAGATTAGGCATATAATACGTTGATATTTTGCAGGCATTTGCTGCAGTGTCTGCATCGTGCTTCTGCACACATGTAGACTTCCTGCACACAACCAACAAGAAACGCACTAGAGCTGCCGGCTGTTTGCGAGCCTGTCAGTGCATGTAGTGGTGTGGCACCTGACTTGAACATAGTCAGAAGAAAACGTGCACTCGTGGTTTCCAGTGTATTGAAAACCACGGAACATCAGCGGACTCATTTCAGGACGGTTGGCCCACCCACCACCTGACTTCCATTACAGAAATAACACAGACGTGACATCGAGGGCAAGCTGAGCAGAGGTTCATGAAGCCTGACAAGTAAAGTTCTTTTTAGTCATCATCCTTTGGGATTATGACACATTCAGACGTCAGCGATAATTACTGCTTGTGGTTTGAGCCAAACTTGGTGCTGTTGCTTGTTTTCTTGGAAATTTGCTTTAGTAGCTGCAGCCTTTTGGGAAGTATATTGAAGCATGCATAGTATCTCAAAAAGTGTTTTCATCTTACAGATTTTTTCAGTTTTTGCGTTTGTCACACTTTTTTTTTAAAGATCATAAAACTGATTTCTGGATTTACAAAGATGAGCTAATTAAATGCAAGAAGCAATTTTCAAATAATAATTTCTTGTATTAATGAGATGATAAGCTATCTAATCTACCTGGCCTTGTTTGAAAAAGAAATTGCCCTCTTAATCTACTTGATTCTCCCAGTCTTGACACCAACAACAACTCTCAAGTGTTGGCGATAATCTTTTACTTCAAAACCTTAATTAAGAAATAAAACTGGCCTTGGACAGTTATCCTTCTGCAAAACCAAAATGTGCTTGAGCAGAAAGTAACAACATTAAATCCAGGATTCAGGATTTTCTGGTAGAGGGCAGAATTCATGGATCAATAGTGAAAAGTTGTCCAGTTCCTGAAACAGCAAAGCAGTCCCAGAGGGGCTACCACCGCCATGTTAGGCTCTCAGTGTGATGCTTCTTTTCTAATATGCTGTTACTTTTACTCCAGATGTAAAAATAATATATACCTTCTAAAAGGTTATTCCTTTTGTCTTACATTTGCACAAAATGTTTTTCCAAAAGTCTTCAGAATCATAAAGAATCTGGAATGCGGATCTTGGCTGCGGCAGGAGGAGTTTTGATTGGTAGGCTGCTTCTGGGATCACGACCGTTCCATGTTTCCTTTGTTGATGATGTAACTGTTTTGCTGGAGTCACAGAAACCTAGAAAAGCCGTTGATGATTGGGTTTCCTCAGATGTATGAATTTGTGATATCTTCATATTTGCTAGATTATATTTAAATGATTTCTTCATAGTTTAAATCTTGGCAGAGAAGTGTTTCTTCTCTAAGTTCAATAGAGAAATTGACCTTAGCTTTCCAGAAAATAGTTGCTTTGGATAGCTTTTTCATCTTATAATAGAAGTAGTCTGTTGAGAACAGCTTTTTATCTTTTTGTGACATTCAGTTTTTTGTAACTCTGGAAGATTTGAGTGATGACAGAAGAGATCAGAAATGGAGCCAATATTTTTTTACAGCATGGCATTTCAGTATTTAAGTCTGGATGAATATGGAAAAAGAAAAATGGAGTATGGAAAAATATTAGATTTTCCAGATTTTTTTTTTAATCTGCAGTTTTTTTTTTAAATGACTGAAGTCCAACAGTAAATAATTTCAGAATTATGTAAATTGATTTAAATTTAGATGATGTCCTTTATCTTTGAACTTGGCATTTTGGGTCTTGCCAAAAACACCTATATTGAATTCCTACAAACAAAATGGAGGCAGAAGTTCACAAACTGTTTTACAGAAACTGTGTCCATTCTGGAATTCTTCAGTCCATACATGACAAGTAAATGGGTTACATAATTTGAACTAGAGCAGCCAGAAAACATTCTCTCTAAACCAGAAGCCAGTTCCAGTATTGTGTTGTTTACTGAATTGCGGAATGAAGCAATGTCTGTTTAAGCGGATAAAGGTGAATGCTTGTTTACTTCCTAACATTTTGAAATGAAATGTGTAGAGACTCTAGTATTAAAACTGCTGACTAATTGCTAATAAGCTCTTGACCTAAAATGATTGTTGCACTGTAGCTGCTGTTACTAACATCTATTTGTCTGCTTTTAAACATAATTTTTTTTTTTGTAAAGGATTGATATCTTTAGCAGAAAGTTGAGTGCTACATGCGCAGTAAGGGTTGAAAATGTCCTTGTTTAGTCCTTTTATAAGATTTACTGAAAACAAGGAATATTTCTGATGAAAAATGTGTGATGAAACCTTCAAGTTTTATCTATCAACATTATTTTAGTAATACAATGGCTGTACACTTGTAGGCTTTTTTCTGAATTAAAGTAACTAACTAGTGTGATGCACAAGTACATACGTTTCTGTGCTAGTGTGGCATGTGGTTTCTTTCGCTAAATGCTCCACAAGGCTGATCCCAGACATGCAGATCTGCTGCTAAACATTTGATGTTAAGGTTTAACCGCAGTTGTTTGGCTCTGTCGAACTGGACTTTTGTACTGTTGCAGAGGTGTTTGTTTTTAATTTTAGACAAGACCGATAGTATTTTTACTCAAACTAGATTAAACTATACTGACTTCCAGCAGATTAAATAGAAAAACAAACAGTATGTTCAGACACTGTAGAGAAGGCTAGAGAACCACAAGTCAGAAAATATAAAAAGCTACTACTAGAAAAAAAGAGCTACTACCGTTTTTTTAAGCATAAAACACAAGTAAGCCTACAATGTGGCTTTTTGGCCCTGCAATCTGGGATCACATACAGGAATGTTCAGTCTGAGTCATTGTTTCCATGACAACCATTGAGGGGAAACCTCAAGAACTGTTGATGTCACTTACAGGAAACGGTTGTGAAGATGCCCACCCTTTCTTTAAAGGATCGATATAGACGTTTTCTTCAATGCACCTCTGTCTTCAAGCAGAAATAATGTGATGAGGTTTCTTTTCATTGTAGATGTTGATTTGTCATTTTTTCTATTTTATTTTTGATAAATGACTTGTAGAAGACCTAAACTTTTGTTCTTTTGATAGTTGTCATATATTCATGTTTTATGCTCACTTATAAAGCATAATTGACTACTCTCTGAACTTTTAACTGTTTCGGTCTTTCTAAAACAAATCTTTATCAGCATTAATGAGTATAAAAACACTCCTTAAGCCAAAAAAATGATAAAACAAAAAGTTTGCTTATTCTCACATGTGATCGAGAAAAGAGATTCAAATTAATTCACGATGCTATAAATTAACATTTATTTAACATCTTGTGGTTTCAGTTAATGGGTGTAGTTATGTGTTATATCTATTGTAACTTTTCCATGTTAGGAACACCTTTTGATTTATCAGATTTAGTGAAATCAATTGACTTTTTTAACTAAGCAGTTCCTTAGATTGTGTGTCTTTCCTACTGAATCCTGTTAGAATTGTGCATTTAAATTTTTTTCAGACATTCATCATCCTTGCTTGTGGTTTTCTTACAGCTGTGGTAGCTACTACCACCCATACCACAGTGGTGACCTCTGCTCCTCAGCAGTACCCCCAGCAGCCAATGTCAGTGCCTGGACAGCCACAGCCCTACCAGGCGACCCAGTATCCACCCTACCAGCCCATGCCGATTCAGCCTGGCTATGGAACACACCCCATGCCTACGTCAGGACAGGCATTCACACCAGGACCACCACCACCTTATCAGGAAGCCAGTGAGTGAATTGTTACTTGAGTCCAGATGAATAAGAAAAGCCTGGAAGCTGGCCACATGTTTGTGGCTGTCTGAAATAAACGTATCCAGTCTACATTATTTATTTATTTATTTTTAATCTGCAATTGTCATGCAAATGTTATCGCATATCTAAAATCACACAAGAGTATTTAGTCAGCCTTTTTTCTACCACTGTAGTATTTATTTCGCTTTACAGCTATATGAGATTTCTCAATTTCTGCTGCTGTCAGGTTCAAATTTCCTCTGAACAACTTTCTTCGAGTGTAAGCAGTGATCCAGAGGATAAATATTTCATTAATATATTGTCTGGTCTGCAGTACAGCTAGCATGACAGTGACTAAGCGTCTATTTCAGGGAGTGGAAACTAAATGCAAACATTTATTCTGCAATAGAGTGAAAAATGCATATTAACAATAAAGCTAAAAATGACACACTTATTTGTAACCACATTTAGGAGATTAAAATAATTTCAAGTTTTGTTCAAAATGCACAAAGGAATAAAAAAAAACAAATATTTGGTCTCATTATTGTGAAACTAGTTTGCATACTCTGTATAAAAAGACACATTACCTGTTTTTCACTGGTTGGTTGTCAATTAGGACTGCCAAATCTATTTATTACGTTTTTGAATTCTGAAATTTATATACATTTCTTTAATTGTGTAGCATTTATTCTAAACTGTTTAGGTTTTCCTTACAAAAGCTTTTCAAAATAGCTTGTTGTAGATTTAGCCGGTTATCTCTGAAAGAACTGATGTACCTTAGTCAGGTTTGTAGATCGTCTTGTTTTTGTACAGCTTTTCAGCTCTGCCTACATTTTTTTTTAAATGGAAAGTTTTTTTCAGTCTGATGTCAACGCTAAAACATTGACTTAGTTGTCCAAAAGCCACTAGGTAACTAATTTGACTGTATGCTTAGTGTAATGAAGACCTTTATTACTTGGCTGGAAAACATTTAAAAGGTGTGTTGAACGATAAAAGAAACGGATATAAACGGATTAAAGTGTTTTATTGATTGTGTGTTTTGTGCAGTGTCATCTCAGCTGGAACTGGGGATGTCCTGTTAAAATAAAACAAACAAATGGATCATATAAGTAATGTGACAGTTTGAAAGGCACTGAAATGTTTGGAGGCTTGGTGTAGATGTGGCTTACCTCTCTCTTCTTCTGCAGGGTGTTCAGGCTAAAAGATTCCCTGGGGGCCTGAGCACCTTTTAAAGGTTCCGGAAGAGACCAATGCAGATGGAAGGGGGGGGAGCAATAGAACTCGGCACTGTAGAAATTTAATGTTGGATTTATATTTATTGAAATGTGTTTTTAGAGTTGCTTAAAAAATGAATATTAATTGATAACATATATTATTCTGAAGGTTTGGTTTTTGTCAAGGTTGTCTGTGTGTATATATTTTGTTTACCCTGTTTCTTGGTGGGTTTGTTAACTGGAGCAGCCAGGGACTATAAAAGGCTGTTAGCCACATTGTCGTTGATGCTGGGACCCTAGGCTGGTGTGAAGCAGGGTTTATCATCTGTGGTATGTTGGTGAATAAACACCCAGCGGGTTTGCACCGTTTCTCTGCCTCAGGATTCCTACTTTATCCACCCGCTAAGGTTCATTCTAACAATTAGAGTCCTTGCGCATGTGGAAGATTAATCTGTGTCCAAGCTTGAACTTTCTGGCTAATGTCTTTTAGATGTTGCATCAATCTTTCCTCGTTATGCCATCGATTTTATGAAGTTTACCAGTCCCCCACAACATGATGCTGCCACCCCCATATAGTTGGGATGGTGTTCTGAGGTTTTCAACCATCTTCTTTTTTCTTCAAAATATAACAATGATCATTCTGGCCAAACATTTCCACTTTAGTTTCGTCAGAACACAGAACATGTCTCCAAAAATAAAAATCTATGTCCTGGAGTGTATTTACAAATGTATCTTGCTTTTAGAAAGATGGCTTTTGGGTTGGTGTTTACGCTTGAAAGCTCTATTGATAAAACAGCACTTTGCACTAATCTGATGGTTGAATAACTAATAGATTAAAAACAACATATTTTTGTAGTTGAGCTCATATGTCTCAAAGACAAATTCAATATTTTAGTAGCAAAGAGGGTGTTTGAACTAAACATGTTGCTTAACTTGTTTGTTATATGGTTTTTAATTAAAATGTGATAAATTGTGAATAATTACACACCCTGCAATTAACTTGATTAAAAGTTTTAAACAAGTTCCAGTACTTGTTTACTGTTTAAGTACTGTTTACCAGTACTTAAAATGCATCAATAAATGCGCCTTCATTTAACTCAAATATTGCAATAACTTGCAAAATCAGCTTTTTGCTGATCTTGCAAGCCTGCCTGCTTTTGTGTCATCTTGTTACTCCAGAAAAGCAGGAGAGGAGGTGGATTAACTACTGGGTTATGTTTGAGGGTTTTTTTTTTTTAAGTAAAAGGAAACGGATAATTTCCGTTTACTGAATGTTGCAGGCCTCTTATGTGGTTAAAGGATATTTCTGGCCCATTCATTCTTACGCTTTTCCCCTTCTATTTCCAGTCGGTCCAGCCTACCCTCCAAACCAGCCCATGCCTTACAGCCAGGCTGCGTACAACCCCGGACAGCCAGCGTATCCTCTACATCCTCCCACCTACCCACAGCCAAACGCTCCCTCCTCTCACGCGGACTTCCTGGCACAGCCTGCATTCAACCCAGATTATGTTGCACCACCCACAACCGGGTAAAAGTACTTCATACCATAAATAAACTACAACGCTCCTGACGTTGGCAGAACCTGAAGAGAAAGTGTCCGTTCCTTCAGTTTGATGGTAAACATGGCAATGTAATATAATGTAGAGCATCTGTTGTGTTCAATTGTCTCGAAGTACAACATGTTGATGCCCTTTGACTTGTTTTGCATAGACATTCAGCATACATTTATACATATATGTAAACATTGTCTGATTTCAGTTTGTTTGTGGCTCCTTACACATCTTGGGGGGGAGTGAGATATGAAACCCTGTTTGACTTGAGTTTTTAAAATGTGCAGAAATCTTTCAGTTTTCTGAAGATGCCTCGAAACTTCCCGTTTGCCTTTTAAGTCCATCTGAACCTGCTGGACTCCTTCGTTCACCTTCAGACTTTGAACAGGGTGTTTTCATGTCTATGCTCAACACCTCAAATATCTGCCAGGTTCTTGCAGAAGTGCTTTAAACTTTTTCCTTCTTGTCATACTCTTGTTTTTATAGTGTTTTAAAAAGTGTGTATTAGTTTTTAATACACTGTTGAAATACTTTTTTTTCTAAGCACTCTATATAAAAGGGAACATTTACTTTCTCATCAGTTAGGAAAATGTTATAAAAAAACAATAGCTTATATGTGGTAGAGTTCATAGGCTTTGGGTTTTATTACAGTTGTGCCAATAAATCATCCAGTCAATAAATCGGCTCGTATTTACTTCACTTTGGGAGAGCTGTGATTGGCCGATACTAGCATGTTCAGCCCCTCTTGTCCACCGATCTTATCTGTCTATGCCGTGAGAGTGACTTGACTGACGGACACACCTCTGAGGTCATGTTTGCAGTTTACAATAGTTGCCCCACTGTTTCCAACTCGGTGACCTTCTTGTTATATTTAGCAGGATTTCAGACTTCGGAAACTGTTGGAAATCGGAACCAAAATCGAAATCGGTAGGTTAAGGTTTTTCAGCCAGAAAACTGCAATCGGTGCATCCCTAGTTTTTATTGATTGTCAAATGTACATTTGTACACTTTTGCGTCTGTAGCTTCATTTAGTGTTACTTCAGGACTTTTCTCTTCAGTCTGCCAAACAATTAGTCTAAACCAAAAAGGAGAAATGTTACATTTTTGAAATGCAAGACACAAATGTGCCTTCATAGCAAAGTTGTGGAACCCAGATGAACATGTCCTGGCTTTGAAAAGTTTATTTTCTTTTGAACTGTTTATTATTTGAGCGCACCTTGGAGTAATTTATTATCCTTTTTATTTCAAACAATGTAATATGTTTACATAACAAATTACTTCATGTCTTTGTCATTTAGACATTCAGATTAGAGATTAATACATTTTACTTGTTTTAACTCAAATTAGACACTAAAATGGTTTATTTCAATAAAATACCCTTGTACCTTAATTGCACAACTTAATTTATGAATAGTTGATGCTTTTTTTTCCAGCTTTTGAGTATTTTCTGTGAAATTTTGTGTTTTTTCTGTATGTGTTTGTTCAGTTGTCACTAAAAAAACTCAACTGTTTCTGCCATTTACTCAAGTCATTTTAAAATATGTTTTTTACTTTCATTCTTTAAACTAGCTGGGTATTTTTTTTTAGTTTTTCAGATTTGTTTGGATCATTGTCACTGGGAAAAAAAACAACAGATTTGGTTTTTCTGTTTTTCATCTTGTGATCCAAAATATTTTTCTTGTGATATGTAAATATATGTACCATTTATTTTACAGACTTTCATAAAATATATTTTTCCTGCTTGCATCTAGTTATTTAAATTCACTTTCAGTGAAAGGGTTAATGTATAAGGCATTTAAATATTTTGGTTGTGCCCCTTGGAAAATAAAATTGAGAAGAAGAAGAAAAAGGAAAGATGGGTGTTATGATCTTATCATTAAAAACTGCAACAACCGGCGTTGTTGCAATCACAGCTGCAGATCTTTTTTGGTGTGTTCTTACCGGATCCACATATCTAAACACCAAAACTTGTGTTCAGTCTTCTCTGAAAAGAAAGTTTATGCTCAGTCAGGTTGGATAGAGAGTGTCTATAATTACCAATTTTCAAATCTTGCTAAAGATTTTTAATGGAATTTATGTCTGGACTTTGACTGGGACATTCTAACATGATTATTTCATTATCTAAACTTTTCCACTGCAGCTTTGGAGGTGTAGGATTTCGCCCAGTATTGCCTCGTCTTTAGCTCCGTCTAGCTATCCTATGACAGGGCAGTGTATCAGCTGCCCTTTCATGATGACGTAAAGCGCACTATATTGGTGTCCTCTACTTTCAACAGCAACAAATTGGTCCACCAGACCTGTGGATGTTTCCAGCTCCTCCAGAACCACTTGATGCTCTGCTGAGACTTTCAGTTAGGTGGACAGACATGCCTTGGTAGTTTTTTTTTTTTAAGTTGTCTCATAGTGTTTTGTTAAATGTTTTCTTAAAATTAACATCTTTTCACATTGATGTAATTTGGTTCTTTACATATTAAAACTATTTTGACTGATAAAATATAGGCACACAACTGTCAATTTATGTGGCCGAAGGGCCTTTGTGTCCAAAGTGTGGCCCGGAGGCTATTTGTGGCCCTTGAAATGATTCTGATCAACTCCCTATAACCATAAGCCAAGAAAAAATCAGAAATCAACTGATGAGCCCAAAAATTTAGAAATTGACCATTTTTCCTCTTAAGGTAACAATCCAGAGCCTTTTTTATTATTGGATCTTTAAGGATTATTACATCTCACATTTTTTTTTTTTTTACTATAGAGCAAAAAAACAAAACAACCCTCACTTTTGCATTTTTAATTTAATGAATTTTGTAGTTTGCAAGAAGTTTAAATTTGCCAGTTTTGACCCCAGGGTCAAAAGGTTTGGACACCACTGCTCTAGAGGGCCACATAGATACTTGTGGCAGGCTAAATTTAACCTGCAGGTTGCGAGTTTGATGCCTTTGCACTGAGGTATTTAACAGCTGATTTATACTTGGATCAGATTAATTAGGATGTTTTTAAAGGGAGATATCACAGTAAAGGACATTATTTGCATGTTGCACTTTTCAAAAATGTTTATTGTTGATGTGATTTTTTCTTTTCCTATTTATTTCACAACTATGCATGACTTTGTCTCTATATGTTGATATGAAGCTAGTAAGCTATCAACATGCGATCAGTGAACGTCCAGGAAACAAACACTTGGATTGCAGACTGTTTTAAGTAGCCAGCAGTTACTTTAACAATGAACTGGACTGGATTTTTCCACACACTCTTCAGTAAAGGTCAGGATGGGGCTTTATCACCATTTTTTTTTTCTTCAAATGTTGATGTGTTGCAAAATATGACATTAATGATGGAAATAAACTTTCCCACACTACCTCTTGCGCTAATGATGAGGCCTCTTCTAATAAACAGCAATAGTAGTTTTTTTTAATAGTGACTTTATGTTCAGTTTAATGTTTTCAGAATTATTGGTTCACATCTGAGGCTATTGGGATGATAACTTCTGCTGGAAATCTAGCCTCCTTTGTCAATATTTTCCACAGCTGTAATGACAAATCAAATCAGTTCATACCCTGTCAAAAATCATTTCGGAGAGAATATTGTTCAGATTGACGTATCGTAGCAGTAATGCCTGATGTCGAGGGACATAAGGTTTTGCAGCCTTGCAAAAACACCGAACTACTAAACATGCTTTTCTTTGAGGAATGACAAAAACAGCCTTTTAGGTCTATGAAGGGGATGCTGCATTATTGGAGTCAGATGCTTAATTACAATAGCACAGATCTGTAGAGATTGGGTGGATGCATGAAACACAGAGAAGTTTAGAGCAAATTTGGGTGGAGTCACTTATTGCAGTCACATGTTGCACAAGAAAAAAAAAAACAAACATGAAAGTTATTTTAACAATGTCTGAACCTGGTTATGGCCAGAGTTTCTGTACCAGCAGGTTTTATTGTCTGTTTAGTATTAGAAAAAGTAAAGAAATGTAGCTTTAATGTAGACTAATCTTACTACTCTTAAGTTATTGTGTAGGGGCCATACTGACACGTTCATGTAAGTTTTACTTGTTTTTTGGTAAACCTTACTGTTCATTTAATAAAACATAGCACTATTATTTTAAAAATAGGACAAAATTATATAATGTGGTGAGATATTGACATCTAAATAATAAAGAATATATTGTTAAAGGGTGAAATTATCCAGAAAATCTTGACCTTTCCATTTCTGCTATTACATTAATGCTCCTTTCACTGGCAAGCGTAACCTGTTCTGTGACTATTATCAAAGCCTGTTTGCATTTAATTTCTATCTTCTGGGCTTCAACCTCCAAACCCCCATCCCCAAAAAAACCTTAATTAAACCTTTCACTGAACACCTAATTTAAAAATACTAAAATCTAAAAGACTAGCAAGAGTACACATCACTTAAAAGTGTCGACCCTTATCTCTGTCTCACACTGAGAAGTGTTTTCCATGTGTTGAGGAATGCTGTTGAGTGAGTTCTTTATGGGAGGGACACAAGTTCCAACAACCGTCTCCTTGCAGAGTCATTTCCTTGGCACGGCGCTTCATGGCAGTTATGGTCTCAGGAGTTTGGGCCAGAGTTTTGAGTATTTTCTGTTTGATCGTGGTACCAGAAGTATGGGGTGAGTTTTTCTTCTTATTTGCGTTGGTTGTTCGATGTCAGACAGTCTTTGGTCACATGACAAGGACAAGAAAAACAAAGTGAAACTAAGATCGAGGTGTATGTGTAAAGTGTGCTAATGATTGTGATTTACAGATAGTTAGGTTTTGATCCACTTGAGTTTAGGTTCTGCTTATCAGTTCTTACAGGTCTGACTGTTACACTTTAATGATGCATCTAGTTTTTTGAAACAGTCTAAATTCTCTTTATGTGTTTCACAGCGAATTATTGCACTTCGTACACAGATTCACAAAATACATACCATAAATTGGAGTGGTGTGAAAAGTATTGCTGTGGTGAATGCAGTAAGAAATATTGTTGCAGAAACAAAAATGAACAATTCACTGAAGAACAACAGGCTAACTGTCAAAACTGGTGTGTCTCTGATTTTCTCTTCATCATTACCAAATGTTTAGTAATGATTCATAGTGTGACTTTCAAAAAATGTTGTAAAAACATTGCTTGCTTTCCTTTTTTGAAGGCCTACCTCCTTTAACAATCACACTCTTGTGGTTGTAACAAGCATTATTGCTGCAGTTGTTTTCATCCTCATCTGTGTGTGTCTTATCACCTGCTGTGTGGCTCCTTGCTGCTTGTGCTACAAATTGTGCAGAAAACAACGCAACCAAAGACAGATAGGTAAGCCACAATTTCTACATTACCTTAGCTTTTGCAATCAACAGATTTTAGTGTTGCAAAGATACAAAAACTTGTCGTTGCAGAAATATTCACACTTCTTGAACCTCTTCATACTTTTTCATGATTAAAGCACAAACTCTATATCAAACTATATCATTTTTTTATGTTAGGATTTTTTTTATGATTGAGCAACACAAAGAACAGTGAAGCTAGAAGAAAATGGAATACAATCTGAAAAATCATTTTTGTTCAGACCGTGCATAAAAATGGTCTGAATTTGTATTCAATTATGACTATATTTACTCTATCTGTAAATTTCAGAGTAACCAATTGCCTTCGTATATCAATTTGTAAACAGGATGTAATTTGACCTCAGCATAAATATAGCTGTTCTGTGAAGCCCTCAGAGATTTATTGTAGAACATTAGTAAACAAACAGCATCACGAAAACCAAGAAAGAGAGCAGACAAGTCAAAGATATTCCAAGCTTTGAACATCCAATGAAGCAGTGTTCAACACTTTGTTCGAAAATGGAAAGTGCCACTGCTGCAAACCCCTAAAAAAAACTTTAACATGCATTAATATGCACAATGTAAATCATCTTGTCACTATGCCACAGAAGCTAACATCCTCTATCTTTATTATCTCTGCTCTTGGAGATACAGGCAATGCTCAAAAGATTTGCAGCTGTAATCATAGCTTCTACAAATTACTATTTTGACTTAAACTAAGGTTTATTTATGTTTTCCACTAAAAAGGTTGAAAACTTTAGACTTCACTTTGAGGATTAATTTGTGTTGGTCCATCACACAAAATCCGTATAAAACACATAAGCAATTGTTGTTGTGATTTTACAAAATGTGAAAAAGTTGAAGCAGTATCAATTCTTTTGCAAGACATGTAGCAGTGAAATCTGTGGATTATATCAATCATATTGTTTGGAATCTTGATGTTTTTGCTTTCATATAAAAATGTTTTGCTGTGTAAAATGGTGAAACTTTAACCTCTGATTTAAAGTCAGCAAACATATGGTCAAACTAAATGTGCTGCTTTCTCTAGTGGTAACAAACACTGCAGCCAACATGCCCGAGCCTCACTACTCACCATCTGGATATCAAGCACAGCCTCCAGGTTACCAAGCCGTGGCAGGATACGAGGGCTCCACCCTGCACACCACCCCGCCACCATCATATAGGGAGAGCAGTAAGTTGTTTCATTATCTGTCGAACCTTGTTTCAACCTCTGACTGTACGACTTATACATACAGACAATCAGGAGAATATTTCTAGCCTTTTCATTTAGCATGAAGTCAGATTTGGTCCTGGTGTGTATGGGTGCCAAAACAAAATGTGATTTATGGGAGCTTCCAGTTAGAATCAGGCAACTCAGCTCAACTGATATGCTTTTATATCACTCTTCTGTGCCAAAATGGAACCGTTACACATCTAACAATATTATAGTTAACAACTAAAAAGAAATTGTATCCTTCTGAAGCTCAAACATTAACATTTGCATTCTAATGAAACAATAAATCCAGAAAATTATGTTGAAAGCCACAAGTTTTTCCTGACGTTGAATTAGTTTAAAGTAACACAGAGGTGTAGTGTTAAAACAGCTTGCAAAGCTTGCAATTTTTACACAATATAAAAAGACATGTCTCTGTTATGACAAGCAATAGAAACTGTACATCTGGTACATCATGCTCTAAAGCTTTGCCCCTTGTTCTGGGTGTGCCAGCTATTTATCGTATCAAAAGATAAATTAATCATTTTTCTTGCTTCCTCAGTTTCTCCATCGTACCCAGCTCCTTTTGCACCAGGGCAGGTGATGTACCCTCTCACTCCTCCCAATCAGCCTAGCGCACCTCCACTACCTTCAGATGAAATTGCACATCCCCCCTACAATGCTACACAACATTGATCTGAAAGCTTGCTACTCAATTACACTGTCCTGAAAAACTCACTATAGGGTGTTAAATTAGAACAATGTTTGTGGAGAACTGAATATGTACTACTGCTTTATTGGTGTCTGTTTGTGTAGCTGTCATCTTCCTAGCGGACATTCTTGTGTAAAATGTGTCAGATATCCTATTCACATGCAAACATTTTCTCATTAGGATCAAATTTACAGTGTGATTTATTTAGAGAACTATTTGTGTGTGCATATTCATTCATCATTTCTTCAGAAAAGTTCTTGGTTTCTCTTTGTTTATATGTTCAGATTTTGTTGCAATAAAAGCACTATGGACACAATATGTAATTTCTACATATAGCAGATGTATGTTTTATATATATTTGTTTACTTAAAAATTACATATCTCTCCTTTTGATTTAAGAGTAAATTGACAATAAAAGTATATGCAAAACAAACATAAAACGCGTTTACCTGACATGACTGGAATTCTTATCTTAACCCAGCAGAGGGCGCCTCTGACTCTGTTTTGTTGTAAATATCTTTTTCTAAACCCGTTTCTGTTTCCTGTTTTTCTCTCAGTTTTGTCCAGTTTAGCAATGCATTGTTGGGTGTTAAGTAGGCTTAAGGTCACAAGGTCTGTATTGTTATATTTCTGTTTAGTTGTTAAATATTTGCATAAACTCCGCAGAAGATCATTAGTAAATTTCTATTTTTTTTTAAAACAAACACATCTTCCAGTTTTGTTGTTCTTGGAGTAAGTATAAATGCAGTCTTTAAGGTAGCATACAGCAATTATCTTTACTTTAAGTCTACAGTAAATGGTGTATTAGACATGGACTGTGGACAGCTTTCAATTAACTCACTCCCCATCCTATGTAGCTCAGTGTGATTTTTCTTCTGCTGTTCAACCATTTTGGTTAATTGGAAATTTCCCACAAATACTTGCTGAAATGATTAGACTCTCTTGTGCAACTTTTGTGACAGACTGGTGACCTGTCCAGGGTGTACCCCGCCTCTCACCCGGAACGTAGCTGGAGATGGGCACCAGCAACCCTC
>CAEGAE010009610.1:0-34778 GCA_903067095.1 Girardinus metallicus
AAGGTGAGTCTATATTTTATTAGTTTATATGTGCAATCTTAGTCTTTTATGTATGCGTGTGAGAAAAATTGCATATGTGACATTTTAATAGTATATATGTGCAATTTTAATATTTTATGTGTGTGTGAGTTTTTAGTGTGTGAGAGACAAAACATTGTTTTTTTTTTTTTCCTAAACTGTGTTTTAGGAAAAACAACTTAGCTTTCGTCAACAACTCAGGCGGAAGTGAGAACGCAAATAAAGTCCCTGCCGGAACATGATGCGCTAAATAATAACACATAATATAACGAGGATGAGGCAGATCAGTTTTCCTCAAGGAATTTTAATAATCGAGATACTCGAATCACTCGAGGAACCGTTTCAGCCCTACCTGTAACCAAACATAGCTGCAGTACCGCATAAACTAATATCAACAATTTCTTTTGGAGCCAATCAGCGCCAAGAAAAATAAATCACTTTCTGGATTGGCTGCTTTGCGAACTCCAGTCGATCGCTTGTATAATAAATTTCTAATAAAATTCAATTTCTAATTGCATGACTAAACCAAACTCCTTTTCAACTCTCACAATGAGATTGAGAGTAAAGGTGAAACTGCTGTAACTTGTCACAATAAACAATTAATCGCATGAATCAGATATGTGTGGTTTTTATTTTCGTTTTATTTATTGTTTTTGGTCGTACTACATTAAATTTTATGTCTAAACAGAGTTCACAAAATGTTATAAGCCTAATAACCAGCAAGTCGTATCAAAATGGACAGTAACCACGCTAACTTTAACCTAGCATTGCCGCAGTAAAAAAAAGAGCTAGCTGTATGTCTTGAGTCAAATCTACATTTCAGAATAATTAAAATAGAGAGCCACTCTAACAAATGGCTAGTATTTAAGCAGCTAATATAATTTTGTGTTTTACTAAAGGATTGAATAGATCAAACTCTAAAAATACCACGATCAAGAAGAAGTAGCGCTGACCCAGCTGCGCTGGAGTGTAATACTGTTTTAGAAAAGGTCTAGAAAACACATCAATAACTTATTCATGCCATTAATAGACCTGTGCGATTCGATGGGAGTCTTCATTAGAAACCTGAGATTGGAATTGATTGCAGTCTAATTCCCAGAGAAACAACAGCATACAGTGAAGCTCCTGGAGATTAAATCGGCTCCCACAGAACCTGAAGGAGATGCAGAGGTATCGAGCGAAACGGGAGCTGCACCAGGCTTATGGATTTCACTGGGATTTATTTTCCAGGACTGTAACTCGCTATTTGTATTTTTTAACTTCTGTCTTATCGGTATGGTCTTTCAGCAGCTTTAAAGAATTTTCAGACTAAAATTGAGTGAAGAATTAGATGGGAATCCAATTCAGACAATATCCAGGGATTGTTATGATTCTCTTTCCGTTTTCAGGGTATACTTCCTTGTCCTGTTTGTTTTTTTGTTTTCTTCCCATAATGTGATTGAGTTTCTCATCCCTGCAGCTGCGTGCCGTCCACTGTCCTATATCATATAAAAATCCATTTCAGATCCTTGATTAGGAAGCCAGGCAGCAGGATGCACTGCGCTTCCTGCATTTGTCTTGATCTGATTTGTAATGACTTCAAGAGGCTGGCCGGGGATCCTCTTTGTTACCCATGAAGGACCCATAAAATCCATTTCAATTTAATTCTGTGAATCCCCAAAGCTCTTTCAGGGACTAAGGCAGCTTTATTTATATGAAGAAATGTCATTTTGCAAAACAATTGGCTGAAACATAAAAAAAGAAGATAACATATTTTTTTTAGACACCTATTAACAACAGTATCTCTATTTTTAAGAACTATTACTAACATGGTTAAAAATCTATTGCTAATAATGAGATAAAAAGCAGTTTTTATGGCTGTTTGCCAGTTTAAGCGACTCTCTGTTAGACTTAACATTTTCCTCTAAATGTCATCGCAATCGCTGCAGGTTAAAGTATCGAGGAGGTCAGAGAATTACGCCAATGCCATTCTGAATATGTCCTTTCCATCTCTTTACCGTTCAGAAATATCTCTATTTGATGTTTCCTCTGCAATATTAATACAGATAAAGACAGGAAAAAAACAAAATAAGCCTGGTGATAATAAAAATGCTTTCTCTTATCCAGAATTTGACATTTCCTGCTACATTCAGAGATCTTAAGATATTAAGGGGTAGATGCTGATGCTCTAAATGTTCTCTGAAGGAGAGACGCAGCAGTACACCTGATCCAACTTGTTTTTGAAGTTGATATCGCTGATTGGGGAGGGAAATAAAGTTGCCTGCTCTCGCCTGCAGACTTGAAGAAGACCCTCGCAGTGCTGCTGGATAACATCATGCTGAGACTTGGCAAGCTGGAGTCAAAGGTGGAGAACATTTACAACGGCACCGGAGCCAATCTGACCAACGGCACCGGAACGGCCACCCCCAGCGCCTCCAACTCGGAAAAAGTGAACGTAGCCGGTATGTACCGGACTTCTTGTTTTTCCTCCCGCGTCGTGTTGTGCTAAACGTTGCAAGCGTTGCACAGTTTGATGCATTTGGACTTGATCCAGATAAGCTCCTGCTCCTGCATGCTGAGATTTGCTCAAACTTGCATTGAGTCCTGAAGGTCTGCCTGCAGATGTTTTAGTTGTTTTGGTTTATAGAAGCAGGGAAATACCTCATGTGATTATTCCTTTTTTATGATTTAAGTCAATAATTACTTTACAGATAAGAAAGGTTTGGGATATGTTGCTACTCAGGACAGGTTGTTCAGCTTTATTGGCCACTAAATAGTGATGAATGCTGGTAATCATAATTTCAAACATTTAATTATTAACAACAAATAAATGCAACAAAAATTGTTGAGGTTTTTCAACCATATATTAGAGCATCATTGTCATCATACTATGTTTTTCCCCATATTGGGGATAAACAACACCATAATTATCTATCATTATGGAAGGACAGCGTCTCCATGGTTGCATTATGCTTTGGCTTTTCAGATTTTTGTAAATGTTTCTGTTTGCCAAGATTCTTTTAATACCTATTTTTCTTCCACTTCTCAATTATGCATCAGATTGTTTTGATTAAAATTCCAGTAAAACACATTAAAGTTTGTGTTTGAAATGTAGCAGAATGCAAAGATTTTTGTCAACCTTTGTAGATAAATTAATGCTTTTATGCAACCTTTTATCTTTTGTGTGAGCTCCTCTTCTGTTACCCCAACCAGCGACACACATCTATAAGGATTTGTAGCAGTAGCTTTGCAGAGAACTTTCTGGTTCGCAGTTGCAGGACAAAGTGAGGCCTGCGGCTCTCCTGGCAGTGAACTCCAGTCCCTTGCACTCCGGAGTGTCCTTTGAAGCACGTCTCCTGAGTTGGAGTGGGTGGCAGGCAGAGCTGTTGTCAGCTCCACTGGCGCTCCTCCCCGACTGGAACGCAATTACACAGATAGGAATCTGGACAGTGAAGGGAACACGCCTGTCTTTCATGGCGGCTGCTATCAAGATGGAGCTGAACAGCAGCCCTGGGACTGAACTGTTTCCACCCAGGATGCTCTAAAGCTTCCCAGCTCAGGACTCTGGCTTGTCACAGACTAAAGCTGGGGTTTTTCAGTCTGATAAGTCCATGTTTTTACAGGAGGAAAGACCTGAAATGTTTAGAAAATAGGATAAATTAAGCTGTTTGAAGATCAAACTGTATCTAAAATAACTTTTTTTTTTGTTTGTTTAGGTGAGTGTAGTTGATCATTATTTAATTAATTGGAAAAGTATTAGGTTTTTGAGATTCCAGCTAGTTTATAAAATTGGATAATTTCAGTCACTGTACAGTTTTTTTCCCCCAACGCTACTCTCACTAAATTTCATAAAAATCTCATCTATTTTACAAATCTCACATTTCAGAAGAATACTGCATGGATCAGTGGATGACAAATATGAAGTATATTTTTATATATATAATCACCACAGTGAACATCATATATAGACATTCATATCATACTTGAGGCAGTAATTTGGAGAATAAACACAGACCAATAAATAACAAAACAGGAACCAAAAATAAAGTAAAACTCACCCAAACCCCAGCAGTTGTTTCCATAAGTAGGTGGACAAAAAGTAGATGACTAAAAATATCGAGAAAATAAATAAAACACAAATGAAACTGAAGCTGAAATTCTCTGAAGACGTTGCGTAAAGGGAAGCTAAAGCTCTGTGACTTGGTGAATTTAGCTGTTAACAGGGACGTCTACACAGACATGCAAATGTGCACAAACATACAAAAGCAACTTCTAACGAGGAACTTGCCTTTCAGTTTCACCTTGAACTGATGCGGTTTGTCGTTGATTCACATGCTAACATGCCTTACACGATTCATAACCTCCAGTTCCATTAAACATTTTACCAAAACATCTAAGCCAAATATCGGCAAACGGTGTGATTAGAGATGCACCAGTTTGAAACCAAAACCTGCATCGGACCTGATATTGAAAACACTGATCCATAAGGGCAGATCTACTGGGTCAAATTCTGTGCTTTGTAAACTGAGCGTCATCATGCTTTATCTATTTTACGATATATTTAAAATTCCTAATTATACTTTCTGAACCATTTGAAACAAAGTTTGTGGTTTATTTTTGCATGTTTGATCAAGTTAGTCAACTTGTTGTCAGTCTATTTATTTCACATTAAACTAATAACAATTCAGCGATGCCGTGAGATTGCTGAAATCGACCACCAAATCCAATTGCACATACTGCTTTTGTCTTGTATAAATGCAGCCAACATTTATGGACTGGACCACATAGATTAGATTTCCTTGAGGAAACCGGGGTGGTTGCTGCCTCTTCTGGCTTGCACAGGAGTCTCTGATAGGATCAGATTGTCCATCCAGCTTTGCTCAGCAGGAGGCAAATGGAACTGGACCCAGTGGCAGTGTGTGAGACGCCTTGTCTCCCTGTGTCTCACTGATGTGGATAATCAACCTACCCACTGGTGCTTCATGTGTGGTCCTGCCAGCGGCGTTTTTAATCTCATCCCACGCTCACACACTCCACGGCAAACAGACAGATGTAATTTATACTCTGGTTGTGATTTGCAGCTAGCTGGACCTCGATGCTCTCTTTTCCCATTTAAGCCCCCCTTGCGATAGATTTCTGTCTCCCTTGAGTGTGTTTAACTTTATTAATGTCCTTTTCATCTCTGCTACATTGGTGGAGATGTCACCTTTGGCTATTTCTGCAGAAAAAGATGCTTCACAGCTTAATGTGTTTGTACCACTTTGTCTCTCAGCAGTGCTATCTGCCGACTTTTTACCATTCGCAGCAAAAACGAAATCCAAGGACAAAATGGCAGCGCTTTGGCTGAGAACAATGTTAGTGTTATCCTTTTGACTAAGAGTATTCCTAATAGTACTTCCTGCTCTGTATGAATTATTTGTCATGTTACAAGATGCATTTTGACATTTTATGAGGTATTTTTCTTACACATTTCCATTTCTTAAAGATAAAAAGATATATCTACACACAAATTTTCGTTTGATTTGCTGTTTCACACATTAAGTTTAATTTCTTACTTGATTAATTAATGAGCAACCAAAAATAATTATAAAATTATTAAAAAGCTTAAATCTATAAATGGCAATAGCATTGAATTTCTGGCTTTTAAATTGCTTTAATTCGGGATTTAAGACTAAATTTGTGTTCTTAAACACGATTTAGGGGCCAAGCAAACTGTTGATTGGCTACATTTTGAAATGAATCCAGTCCAGATGCAACAATAATAATGATAAAAAAACAACTTTCAGAATTCATCCCCAAGCTGTCAAGAACTTTATAGGAACTACATAAATAGATCTATAAACTTGAGTCTGGAAAAGTGCAGATTTAAAAAGAGAACTGTGTCAGAGCCCTGTTTTTAAACTGCAGGTTTAGTATGAAACCACTGCTGTATCTAACACCTACAGTCATTTATGCACACAAGATGTGTATTAATAGGACTGGCAGACAAACGTAGTAACCACATATCAACACGGCAGTCATAAACAAACACGTGGGACAACTTGCTCATTTTTCCTAATAAACTTTGTAGCTAACATAAAGTTGAAAGCTAAATTTAAATGGTGCTTGTTTAAGTAGCAGCTGGTGCAAATGGAAAAAACTGTATTTTAAATGTAGCATTCTGTAATCGGTAGCAGACTGGATTGTAATTCTGAAGTTCTGGGTCTACTGGTTGGACTGGTGGGACTTGAACTGACTAGTATTCATTTTCGTTTCATTTTTTCCCCACGTGACTGCTGCTCAGCAGAGACTTGTGAATTATCAGATTGAAACATCCTTTGTCTCAATCCCTTTGATGTGGAGTCGTTGAAAGAGTTTCCTCTCATATATGAGCGAGCAACAAGTACACCCAACTAGTTTCTCTAGCAGACTGTACATCTGCTCCATCTTGGGGAACTCCTCCTACATTTTAATTAAGAAAGCATGGTTGGAATGGGAGGAACATCTGGACCTGACACCATTGGACGCGACACGTGCTGTCTACTTTATCTTTCTTAGTTTTATTTAATCTTGGATTCAATATCAGAATACATGTTCAGATTTTTTATGTATTAGCCAAAAAACTTGTTAGTAGGATTCACATCTCAGTTTTCGCAAAATTCCAGTGTCCAGATTGTCTCACCGCCCGAACCTCCTCAGACAGTGGAACATTAGTCATACCTGAGGTCTCTAAAAGGTTTCCTGGATTAATCTCCTGTCCTTGGATTGCTCTTGGTGTGAAATCTGGATCTCTTTCCCAGATAATTTTGTTCAAGCCGATCAGATTGCCCGAGCACAAAAGGCGGATTGGTGGCAGCCAAACTTTGTGCTCACCGCAACAGAGGGGAATGAGATCAGGGTTACATAGCAGAGGGTGGGGGGGACTTGGATTTGGTTTTCTGCCTCAAGGACTTTGCTGTGGACCGGAGGTAGTGGGAGACATGTGTTGACCAGCTCCAAACACGTGCTTGACAATCTGGGAAGCCCCTCTGGTTTATGTTACCCTGCTATGTGTCTTTAGGTTGTAGACTGACCTGAAAAAAAGCTTTTATCCTACCTCCTCTCCATCTGCTATAGGATAGCATGTAACTTCTCCCTTTTTCATGAAGTATTCTTGTCCAGTTGCATTATCACAGAAAACAAAAGTGACTGGAAAGTACCATTAAGTGACTTTTGTTGTATTTCAACTTCTAACAGCAGTCGTTTGTGAAAATGGCTTAATTGGCTCAAAAATATTGAGCAAAAACATTTCTCACTAACATCCCAGTTGTCATTCTGTTGAACATTGATCTGGGTCTTCCCAATCGAGGTCCTCGAAGCGTCCCAATCAGACCACCTGGCAAACTTACTTGAATGTGAAGAAGCAGCAGCTCTAGTTCAAGTTCCTCTTCTGAGAATCTCAGAAGATGGAGATTCTCACCTTATCTGAATCCAGTCAGCCTATGAATGTACTCATCTGTATCCACTTGTTTCTGGAATCTTTTTCTTGAAGTCATAATCCATATTGTCCATAGATATAGATTTGGAATCTGGACTGACCGGTTACTCCTGTGTTCACCACCACAATCTTTCAATCTATCAGTCTGTCTCCAATTCCATTCTACCATCATTAAACAAGACGCGTAGAAACCCGAACTCCACCACTTGAAGTAGAGATTAAGAAGTAAAGACCAGCCCACCTTTATTCCGGTTGAGAACCATGACTTCGGGGTTAAAAACCAACTCCAGTTTAAGGTCACAGCTTGAAAAATGGCAACAGAACATCATCTGCTGAAAGGAAAGATGAAGCCCTGACATTTCCTAACCAGACACCCTCCAAAAATACTTCTTCAGGAGTGATCATAAACTCCTCAGACAAGATTGGTGAAGACGGGCAGCACAAGTGGAGTCCATCTTGTACTTGGAAGAAGCTTTACTTTGTGCTGAGGATACAGACGTAGCCTTTGCCACTATGAGCCTGGATGCGAATCATAAGCATTCTCTAGATCAACAAAACACACGTGGACTGGACAACCAAACGCCCATGACCCCCCTCAACAAAGCCTCAGGGCTACAAACCTTATCTACCAGTTCTTGGACTAAATCAGAAATCCGTAAAATCAGTTCATGCCTCCTTTCCAAACGCCACAGTCAGTTTTTCCAGGGAGGCTCAGAAATCCGAAAACACGATAGCTGGAACACACCGTGACCTTTTAAAACCCCATCCACAATTGTCAGGGAACGCCATGTACCTTTAAGAGGTTTATGAACTACAACAGGTTCTGCTTGTCATTTCAGCTCCTCTTTCAGTTGCATTTAGACTGGAACAGGCATCGAGTCGGGTTACGTTACGGGTTTTCTAGCTATTCACTTCCAATTCAACAAAACTTGTGAGCCACTCTGTTATATTTAGTGTCATTATAAGTTATCCAGGATTCTACCCTCTAATCTACAACGATCCAAGCAGGACTTCCTGATTATATCTCCTGATCTCTCCACTTGTTTAGCTGTCAGCGCTCTGCAGTTTGCTCTGCTTTCCTCTTGTCTAACTGAGCTGACCTGATGATGGCTAAATTTGCGCACATTAATATCTTCCAGGAAAGTGCCTCAAAAATGAAGGTTGCTTCTCTTGAGGGGGAAACTGCACTTTTCACCTGAATTTTTTAATGTCTTTTTTTTCTTTTCTTCTGTACAATTAGACTCTAAAAAAGCTGCAAATCTTTTTCAGTCTATCTCTACCTCAGATTCCCAGTTAAATTTAGGTCTGGACATTGCCTTGGCCATGAATATGTTTATCTAAACGAGACGTAAACCAGTATTGTTTAGTCGCAAAGATTCTGGTTGGAACATTACAAAATGGTGGAAAGTGTATAAAAGCTATTGAAGCTTCATTTTTGTTTGAGGACTGAGGTTAAAAACTGAGTGGGAGTGAAAGAATAGCGTAAGCCAGATTTCCACCGTCCACGACTGTAGCTGTCAAACGACTTCACGAAACCTTGGACCAAAACATACAGGGAAGGAGAAGGGGAAAAAGAAGCATGTGGAGTGTTGCATATCTTCACAGATGAGGCTATTAAAGTGCTATCAGATGAACAACAGCGAGCGCTAAGTGCTGGGTAACGTGACAGATTCCTCTGGATGTACCGTTCAAGTAGAAATGATCTCATTTTTCTCAGCTCCTGATTATTTGCATGTTTTATAGACTGCTTGCCTCATTATCTTAAGTTTCATAAGCTTTCCGCCCTTAGTTTTATTTTTATATGCTGCAGCTACATATAAAATTTTGTACTGGCATGTTTTCATTTGTGGTTTCAGGCTCTAAGAAAACTATTTAAACACCAATTTCAGCTGTGTGCTGTTGGCTTCTAATTGCTTTGTTTTGTTTATTCTTCTGTTAGCAACTTAGCAACTTGTGGTCTGATATACTTTCTTTTTAACCTCACCTGAGGAAGCATATGTGTGACGTCCTCTTTTGGTTATGTTTGCATCTCACATTTCCTGCCCATTCAAAGCTTCACTAATGGCCCCAGATGCCCTTCTGTGTGATACTGTGGACTTGTAGTCAAACAGTCCTCTTAGTTTGGCGTATCTGAGAGGTAAAACAGCCCCATCTTTCTTGTTTTTGATTATGAAGGCGGCTATATTTAGCCTCCTCCTTGGCAGCAGCGTATGCTTGATTAAATCGAGGAAAAGATTTGCCTGGTGGTGTTGGCGCGAACCTCTTGATGACAGCCTGCCTTTCCTGGTTGTTCATTTAGTTCCCTGACTGGTACGCTGATGTGGCTGGGTGACTGAAAGATGGAATAACAGCAGCTCACTCTACGCCTTTTGTCTCGGGACAACCCCTTTACCAAACAGCTGAAAGCTCCTTTTTAATTAGGCTTCTCTTTCAAAGGACACAGCCACAGTGTTATTTACACAAAGCAACTCCACAAATAAGGTTGAAAGTTTTTGCAGACTCTTCAGAAAGGCGCAGCCTTCTTCTCGCTCCGTCAGACGTTACATCAGACTAAACATTTTCTGCTCTGAAGAAGCTGGAGAACATTTAAAGCTTCTAATTAAAGAGTTTACAACCATTTTGTTTGTATTTGGGACGACTGTCTCACAGTAGTTTGCTCTATTTTTGGCCCATTCCTCCTGACAGAACTGTTGTAACTGAGTCAGGTCAAAAACACTCAATTTGTTCTCCTTGTGCCACTTTGTCGGCCATTGTTCATTAAAAAACAAAAAGTTTATTCCAAAGATGGTAATGTCTCAATGTTTTTACTTTATCCTGTTTTGTGAAATGCACCAGTCCCTCCTGCAGCAAAAATGACATCATCCTTGTTTAAAATTATTTGACTGTAAGTTAAATGTCAGACATTAAGGAAACAAATGGTTCTGTTTTTATAGTGTATGTGAATATGTGGTTTTAACTGCATGCAGTTCCTTCACACTTTTTGCAAGATGTGGAAACAGCCTTAAAATAAATCCCTCCTTTAATCTTGTGATTTCATTTAAGCTTGTTAAAAAGAAAAAAAAAACTATTTTGAATTTATTTAGTGCTTTGCAATTCTTGGAAGTCAGTGCAAAATGTTTTTAATGTATGCTTTTTCAACATTTACGAACTGTGTTTGAGTAGTCTTTTAAAGCAGATGTTGGTTATCATAAGAAATAGTTTTGAGCTCAAGTCATTCTGTTCCTGGTGTCATGGTAACCAGTCATCACCTTGCAAAACTCCAAGAAAGCACCAGCCGAGCAGGTCAGCCCTGCTTCTAACAATAGCCTCACTGACCCACTCTCAATAAATTTGTTTACTTTTTATTTATTCATATAACTGCACCTCTTTTTTAAACGTGTCACCTATATTGAAACTATACACAATCACATCACAAGCTCTTTAACAGACAAAAATGAGCTTCCTTTATCGTAAACACATTCCCTCAGCTTTATGCTGCTACCACCATGTTTTAGCGTAGTTGTGGGGTGTTTAGGGTGATATTTAGTGTACTGTTTTTGTTCCCAGTCGTCTTATTATCTCTCTGAAATGTGAGATGCTCTGTCTCAGCTCTATCCTTCCTCCAAACTGCAGCATCCTAAAGTTTCTGAGTTCTCCTCTAAATTGTCGTCTCCAGTGTGATGATGTCAAAGTTGCAGACAATAAAAAAAAAAAACTTTATGGCTGACCCAGTCGACCTTATTGATTTTCTTCTCCTGTTTCTCCCTGCGTTCCCTCAGACCTCCTAAACGGAGCCCAGGAGAAGTGCGAGCTGCCGCCTCTGGATGGTTTTCCTCACTGCGAGAGCAAGATCAAGGTGAATCACAAACACACACTCATCTCTGTTCCTGCTTTTTTTTTCTACTCCCTTCAATTATTTTTTGTGTAAGGTGCTTTTATTTCTTTATTTACAAAAGAGACTGACCTGGAAAGACCCAGCCGCTGAACTTGATAATAATTTGCGCACACACAGTTTGCATGTTACCACCCACTTCACACGCTAAAATGATAAATTATCTGTTGCAAGGCTATGCAAATAGGAAACAGAACATTTTTATCACTGCCATATTGAGTCCGTTCGCTATTTAATTCCAGGCAGATGACGTAGCAGTTCAGCCGTTTGGGTTACTAACAACCCTGTTTCATTCATATCCTTCTTTTTTTTTATTGCTGGATGGATTTTTATGTGTTCCTCCTGGGGAAAAATTTAACATTTTGTTTTGTATTTTTATTGAAGATGAATCATAAGAGGGCTTGTTAACTAAATACATGTTTTTACCAGGTACTATCATAATATTTTAACATTTAACCAGTTACATTTAACCATTTGGTTTTAATATCTAAATTTAAACTGTTTTTTTTTTCACAACAAAGCGTCAAAACACACAGCCAACATTACACACAAGCTTGAAAAGTCCCTAAGCTGCCGTCCCACTGAAGTTAAATCTTCCAAACTTTCTTCTTAAACATCTGATGAATCAATTTTCCTGCAGTTTTATGGACCTCATTTGGTTGTGGTTCAAATAAAACGCCACCCAGACAACCTGTGTGCCAAGACCTGATCTGATGTGTCATTTCTCCTATGCGCTGCTCCAACAGGGTCACCATAAGTCAGTGTGAATGATGTTGCTCCAGAAGCCGTAGTGAGCTCTCTGAAATCCGACTGGGAGGATTTATATTAGCAGTGTTCATACAGACACGTTGCAATTGTAAAAAAATAAAACAGATTGTAAACAAATAGCAGGCATCAAATGGAAATATTAAGCTCCTTAAAGGTTATTTGGGTTTTAGACTCAGTGAAAAGCTTGTGAATTTCTTTAATTTACAGCAGGCTAACGTTTTCTTTCTGCTCGTCTTTCTTTCAGTGGATGAAGGAGATGTGGCGCTCCGACTCCTGCTACGCCAACTACGGTGTGGACGGCTCCACCTGCTCCTTCTTCATTTACCTCAGCGAGGTGCGCCTGTCATTTACAGCTTTTTAACATTTTAATTTTGATTAGATTTAAAATCTAGAATAAATCATCAAGTGTTTGTGGTTTTGTTGCTACACCTTAAAAAGAAAAGGATGAGAATATATATTTTTTTTTTGCAGAAAACATGAAAAACTAGAATATTTTATAACCTGAGATCATATAAGAATGAAATAAAGGATTCAAAGAAGATACATTTTTTATGTAAGTAAATGAGTGTCCTGGAGAGAAGATGACAAAGGAGATGATTCACTGACTTTTCTATTTGAAGGGATGAGTTTTTAGCCTACAGGGGAAAACCATGGAATGACTTCACATTTGCTCGGCACACCGGGAAAAGAGGGAGTCATTCATTATTGACAAGCCTTAAAGTATAGCGGCTCATGTTCCTTTAGGGGACATTTTTAGGCTTCCTGTTTTCCAGGTGGTGAAATGAAATATTATGAGGTTTAGCTGAAGTCTTTAAAGCTTAAGAAGAGATTTGTTTTAAATTCATCGCCACCACTGATCTCTAACTCGTCTAAGTATATGCTAATTTCAGATCTGCTCCTCTGGCTTTTATCTTCTCTGCTCCAAAAACCGATGCTGCTTTTCGTTATCGTCTCTGTTTGCTTTTTATTCCTCAAATTGCCTTTTTTTCTGCCCTTCCAACAAAGTTTTATCAGTTGATCTAACATCTGCTATTTCAAATGAGAGCTTTCTTTTTTCACAGTCTTTTTTTTTTGTTGACCATGAATAATGGCAGATGGCTGAATGATTTTAACAAAAGTACGTTTTCAGTCGTGGCTCCGGTTCTGGAAATAGTGAGTTATGAATATTGTATACAAGCTAAAAGCCTTTCAGGCAGCAAAGAAGAAAACCTAAAACGCAGTGGATGAAAATAGCGATGGAAACAGGAAACAGAAATGTTTGTGATAAAACTCAAACAGAAGAGCTCTCTTTGCGTCTCTGTTGTTTCAGCTAATCCAAACCCACTCCCTTGCTCTCGGAGTCATGTGAGCGGTTGCCACGGCGACGTGCATATATTTCCCATCCAGAAAACGGATGCGATCAATCTCTCCAGCGCTTCTCCTGCTCATCTGTTAACACACACACACTTTAAGCGCGCGTGTCAGCGTGCATAATTCATGCGCGGAGTGCTGTGTTAACCTTGCACAGGGGCGAACCGGAGAGGGCGACTTATCGCAGTGGATGTCAGCAGTGGACGGTCGGGGCTTAATCAGCATGATGTGCAGGTGTTGTGGTTGGAGTCGGAGGGTAAACAAACACTACTTTATAAAAAAGAAAGAAGCGTGGTTTTCCCCTCTGTATTCTTAGTGATTTGCACATCAGTGTTGGCTGATCACAGAAGAAGCGGATGCAGACACTGACAGCTGATTTGATCTAATCACAGTTCCTGAAAAGTGACGAGTATCTGTTCTTTATCGTGCAAATTAACTCCCGCTTGTGGAGGGCTGTTGCTTTTTCGTTTACTTTCTATCAAAAACAACATTTCCAGCTTGTATGTTAACTGTCGGCATATAAAGGTCAAAGTTTCCCTAGTGGTTGGGCGATTGGGCAGTCAGTCATCCAGCGGCTCGTCGTGTTTTTCAGTTAAAAAATGTTTTAAAGTTGACAGGAAATTTGAAAATATCTCTTGATAATTATGTATTATTGAAAAATTGGAAGATTAATATAAAAATGCAAACATTTTAATAAGACTTAAATAAATAAGCAATGCTTAGCCTGGAGGGGGGACAAGTAAAGCCTGGTGGCCCGCCAGGCTTATAATACACTGGGGGAAACCCTGACGGTTATATCTTTCCTTACAAATATATTTCCTGTTTTGGCATGTTGATATTTTACACAACAGAGGAACAAAAAGTGGTGCCTTCTTATGCCACCTAATTAATAGATTATTGATCTTTAATCTCAGAGGATAGGTGCGCAAACGGCATCAGCAGGGATTCAGTTGTAGAGAAGTTTAAACAATTTTGGGTTATAAATAACAACCTAACAGAAAGTATTACCTATGAACAAATCTGACATGTCCAAAAGCTCCAACATACTTGCCTCATCTGAACTGCAGAAATCGGTTTTCATTGACGAAAATTTGCTCCATTTTGTTCGCGGAGAGGCAGCTACGATAAATCACTGATGGAGCTAAATGCAGGAAGAAAAGCTCTCTGAACATTGAGCTAAAGCCACAATTGACAAGTTGATGTATATAGATGCTAACCATTAAATCTGCAGAGAATAATGAACAGAAATTTCAGCTACCAGACATTCAAAGCTGATAGTCATCCATTACGGTCAAAGCTGTGACTCAGAGGAAGGTGAATGCAAATGCAGGTCACATTTGTAGTATTTAAATTTGTAAAGGATTTTTAAAAACCTTGTAATGTTCCCTTCCACTTCACACAAGTGTGCTCACTTAAAATCCCAGTGAAATGTTTGCTTACAAAGCAGCAAAATGCAAAAGCTGCAAGGGAAAAATTGAGTATTTGTTAATAAAGCTGCAGAAATTCTCGATCATCCCACAGATGTTTTAAAACTGCTCCTTGCTTTTCTTGGGAACAAGTGCAGAAACATAAAGCGTGTTTTGTTTTTCTAATGACCATTTGATGTTGTGAAAACTCTTGCAGCTGTGCTGTTCACCGTTCCACGTTCAGAGGCAGAAAACAGCAGCTGGCCTCATTAAAAAAATCTATGGTTTAGTTAAAACATGCAGGTAACTGAGGAGCTGAATGTTGTTTCTTCTTCTTTAGGTGGAAAACTGGTGCCCTCGTCTGCCCTGGAGGCTGAAGATCCTGAATGAGGAAATTGACCGGACTGGACAGGTGAGAGCCTGGTGGTTAAAATCTAGTCAGCTGCTTTTCAACAACTCATGATGTTGCTACATACAGCTGCTTCTGAACAAAAATCTTTATTTGATATAATTGATTTGTAAACTGTGATATTTTAAAACAGCCCAGCAGCAACCAGCCTGCTCTTATCAAGGCTTGCAGGCTTGTGCCCGGTCCACAGTAATCAGCACTTAACAAAAACACTCCCCCCCTCCACTCCCCTTCTTCCTCTCTGCTGTGAATGAATCGATATTAAGCACTCTTCATCTCCCTCTCTGGATGCCTCAACAGCCCTGAGCCCTTGGCACTGGAGAGGCGGGCTTTAGAGATTTTAATTCAGGGCTTGATTTTAATTGGTTCGGTCTGTGAAAGTGATTTCCTGTCGTGATGAGGGATGCTAATGCCCCACAACAGCCTTGTTCCAGCCACCTTAGCAGCTGGTAATGGCTCTGTGGTTTTTCTTCTCATTCGCCGAAGCTTTCCACCGTTGCTACGGTTGCCTCTGTTTCATTTCCACATTTTTGCGCCTGTTTGCTAGTCAGGATTGTTACAACACCGGAAGAGATTGACATGTTGCAACATTATAAATGTCTTTATAAAAAATGCTTTGTTCATCATATTGCATCTCTGAACTGAGCTGGGTCTTAAAGTTGCTTTCTAGAGTGGTGTAAACCGTGTGTGTGTGGGTGTGCAGGCGGAGATCCGGACCAGCTTCGCGGGGCTTTACCACTCCATGTCACAACGGGAGGAGTTCCGCTGGATGATGATGAGAATCAAACGAATGGCTGAGCCGTGGGTCAGCGCCATCCGCTCTCTGGCCGCAAAGCAGAACCTGACCAAGCGGCGGAAGAAAAAGGTGAGCTCGATGCGTGGCGCAGCTCCCAGGACTTAGCAGAAGATTTTTCAAAACAGACTCGAGCTGGAGATTTTCCCAGGAGTTGCGCAACCGTCCAATGGTGTCGTGTCTCCAGAGAGGACGCAAACACAAAGCCAAGCACTTATTCACACTTCCAGACTGTCCTACTTTAGCTTGAGGAATAGTGGAGCGACATGGATGATAGATCCAGCTCTGCATTATGTACTCCACACTTTCCTCAGGCCTTAGGAGGAATAGGTGGTGCTGATCCAAAGCACCTGACCAGTGTTGTGAACTTTAAGTTATAAAAAAAGATGAAAGCATTATTGTTTAACCCTTCCAGACCGAACGTATCGGCAATGATCAAGCCAAATTTGCAGTACCGTAACGCCGCCACATTTTGCACAATCTGAAAAATTCCAACGGTTTCTGAAAGGGGAGACGTGGCACTTTCCAGCCAATATCTGGATTTTATGGTAATTTCACTCCCTCCAGAGCAGCAATTATATTAATGAGGCACTCTTTTAATAGACGGTAAATTGCAAAAATAACTTGCTACATATTGAAAGTTGTTATGGATAAATGGGCAAATATTTCCATTTGTATAAGTTATAGTTTTTCTCTTCCTACCAAAAACTGGATTACAAAGTGTTCAGTCTGGTGTTTTGGTCTCAACTAGCCATGTTTCAAGAACAATTTTGTTTAAAGACTTCATAATTAATTTTGTTTTGTTTATTTATTGTGCATATTTAAAACATTTAGTTCATTAGAATTTAAAATGTGCTCATATTTGAGAATGTGTTCTTGCCGTTACCTTTATAGTGCTTGAAAATGGTCTCAAAACAATATTGTTATTGATCGCTTTAACTTCTGGGATAATTCATCACCCAGCAAAATTTAAACGTTAGCTTTGTTCTGCTTGATATCCCGCAGTCACTTCTCTGTAATCCACATCCAAATCCTCAGCATCAGGTGTTTAATCTTCTGCTTTCCTTCCCTGTCAGATCCTGGTTCACTTGGGTCTGCTCACCAAGGAGTCGGGCTTCAAGATAGCAGAAAACGCCTTCAGCGGCGGCCCGCTGGGGGAGCTGGTCCAGTGGAGCGACCTCATAACCACGCTGTACCTCCTGGGCCATGACGTTCGCATCTCAGCATCGCTGGCTGAGCTCAAAGAGTCAGTATTCGACGGATTTGAGATTCTCTATAACTAAAGATGTTTTATTAAAGGAGAAGTGAAACATAAAAGTTCAAACCTGTTGTAACACCAGTTGCTTTTTTTCTCTGTAAATCTTTGCATGAGTTGCAAACAAAGATTTACAGCTTTCTTCAGCTTAATGACTATTTGTTTTATTGCTAGTTTAGTCAAATGTTCCTTTGTTCACTGCAACTTTTACTCCACAGGATCATGCGTAAAGTGATGGGGAACAAATCTAGCTGCCCCACTCAGGGGGATAAGGTGGTGGAGCTCATATACATCGACATCGTGGGTCTGACCCAGTTCAAGAAGACCCTCGGCCCTTCCTGGGTCCACTACCAGTAAGAGCTTCGTTTGTTTGCCATTAATCTTCATTATATTGTTAAATAACCCAGGAAATTCTCAGATAGATAAATATATATATATACTTATATATATACACAACCCTTTAATTACTTTTTATAGGTATACGTTTGAATAAAATGAACATAGGTTCTACTGACATCTCTGAAATTCCAAGTAAAAATTTTGTATTTATTTGCAGAAAAAAAAGATGCCTCAAATAATGCAAAGAAAACAAGTTGATATTCATTTAGAAACAACAATACTAACGTTTTAACTCAGGAAGATTTCAGAAATCCATATTTGGTGGAATAATCAGGAGGTTGTCAATGGGGTTTCTTCCAAAGCTGATATATTTTTTTCTATATAAATGAAAAAAAAAAAACTTTTTAAAGTTTGTAATAATCCACAGGGTTTGTTGAGTGTTATTGTTTCTGTCTGTTTCATAGAAAAGTGTAAAGTCAGCGCTCTGTTTTAAAATTGACCCTCAGGTTGGAAGATTTTATCAGTGTAATTGAGTCCAAACGCTGTAAAATGCTGTTCAAAGTTTGTTTACTCACAAAAAAAAAAATGCAGAAGTTCTGTTTTTATCTAAAGTTATGAGAAAATAAAGCTGTAAGAGATGACTGAAACAAAATAATGATAATATTCAGGAAACGAAAAGTGCTTAGCTTCATAAAATCAAAATAAAGCACAGGTAATGTAACATGTAAAAATGTTTAAGGTGTAAATACTTCTGCAGTGCATTGTGGGTATTTAACCCAGGTGCTCTGCCCTCAGTGGTTTAGCCGTTGCAATCACTTCTGCCCGTGTTTCAAAGAGGAAGTTTGTCTGTTGGTACAATGGGTCTATTTTCTGCTCACACATTACCGCAACGTCCCAAATGGCTCGAGGTCTACCTTTTGTTTACAGCACTGTAACTGGCCCAGGCTATTCTTTCTCAAAGTGCTCCATTGAGGACTGTAGATTAGGTCGCCCTGGTTTGTTTAGAAAAGGCTCCTGCCTGCTCCTCCTGACAGGAAAAGAGGGGCAACAATAAGCCTGGGGGCACTAATGGCTCTGCTGGTTCCTCTTTGCTTGTCACAAACCTTTTGTTTCCCTGTGAAGTAACACCTTAAGCCCCATCTGCTCGCTCTGAGCCCAGAGGAAATTGATTTTGCCTCAGGCTTAATGGGAGGTCCAATTAGTGTTTTTCTGCATTGTTGCTACACATTCATATCTGAGCAGTTAATGCCACATTAAGCTTTTTATGTGGTTTTATGAAAGAAGTGAAGAGCTATTGAACATGTTATCTTTAATCACAAGAAAAAAAACTGCCTTCTTTTATGTTAATTACTTTCCCTATAAATCCTTGGTTGCATTGATGAGATGATAAAGAGGAGAAAGGAACTTTTTATTTCTAAGAACGCATCATTGTAAAAAATTATGTTTTTGTTTCCCTCCTTCCTCCATTTTGCTTATTTCTACTATGAAGTAGTTTTCCATCGAGGAAACTGAGGCCATTTGAGAGATTTTTATCTGTAATTTCCTTGGAAACTGAAACTCTTGCTTGGCTGCAGGAAATATGATTGCTTTGCGATTGCACCGTATGCAAATACGAAGCCAAAAAAACAGCTTACAGAACTTTTCCAGCTCCAACAAACAGATTAAATGTTCACATTTCAAACTGATGTGGATGAAAATCAACACCATGTGGAACAGCTACTATTGTATATAAAGTTTGACATTTTATGAGAAGAAGTAAATACAGGATGTTCCATGTAGAAATGACTGTATTAGGAAACCTCATTGTGTCTGTTTCCCTTTTCAATACTAGCCAAATACTTTCCTCATGAGGCAAAATGATTCAAAAATAACTGAAAGTATTTAGATGTGTTTAGTCGATTTAATTTTTAATTTTTTTTTTTTAACCATAAAAACTGACTCAGTTCCCATGCGCTGACGCTGGCTCAAGTTTCCATAACGACGTCACATATTGTGGAAACGGGGAAATCTCTTGCATTCATCAGGGATCACTTTATCTGGATTACATCCTTCTACTTCCATGATCAGACGGGTTAAATTAAGTGTTGCCATGTATTTGTTGGCCTTGGAACGATTCAGGCCGGCAGCTCACCCCCTTCTGCTGAAGGTCTACCTACCAGGGACAGATGAAGGTTGTTTTCCTCTGGAGATAGCATGTGGGCTTTCTGTTTATGCTCTACTTTCAGAAGAACAGTTCCTTCTGGTGGATCTGCTCTCCCAGGGCCTTCCCTCGGTTCACACAGCCAGATGTGTGTTATCAAAGTGGGCGGACTATCACTGAAAAACAAAATGTTTTTCTGCTCGAGTTGCTCAAGGATAATAACGCCACTAACATGGAGAAAATTCAACCAAAACATCATCTAGAAAAGCTAAAGCGAGTAACAGAGTGAGTTTGAGTTAAAGGTCAGAAACCAGTCCTCTGGATGTGGTCTAATTAATTTTGTGCCATGACCTTTGAGTTTGCCATGTTGCTCACTCAACGGTGTTTTAATCTAACAATTAAAGCTGGTATATTAAACTGAATCTGTGTATTTTTCTTTTTATTCTTAGATGTTAAACTTAAAGACATTATTAAAGTCTTTAAATTGGCTGTTTTTTTGCAACGTAAAAATATGATTTTTAGGTTTTATTAAGTTTTGAGGATCTTGTTTTAGTGACCAATTCAACAAGAACTAGATGCACAACACAATCATGACTAACCAGTAGCTAACAGGTATAGTAAAATGGCAGGTTGTTTTAACTATTAGCTATAAACAGTTTCTGATTGGTGCCAGAAACTAACAGCTTTGATCATAGTTGTAGTTTCTGCCAGCAGTTAAAGTTTAACTCTGATTTCTTCTCTGTTTTTTTGCACTGCAGGTGCATGCTGCGGGTGCTGGATTCCTTCGGGACGGAGCCAGAGTTCAACCACGCCCACTACGCCCAGTCCAAGGGTCACAAGACGCCGTGGGGGAAGTGGAACCTCAACCCACAGCAGTTCAACACCATGTTCCGTAAGTCCGGATTTCCTTCACAGGCCATAAAAATCCAGACAAGTTTGGAATTTAATTGTTTTCCAGGTCTTGCTAAGTTTAAATCCGTTGTACTGTAAAGCCCCTCTTCGTAGTTGCATCAACTCCATTTCCCATGGCAGAGCAGAAGCCATGTTTTCAGGAGGAAGAGGGCGAGCCCCCCTGGGGTGCTGACCTTTTCCCCACGGCTAAGAGAAAGTGAAATGTTACCCCCAACTCTTCCAGTTTGCGAGGTGAAGCCAGGAGCTCAAGCGCACCTGAATAGCCCCTTTGTCTGCTGAATAGGGTATGTCTTTCTCAGAAAACACTGAAGATCGAACTAAGAGGCGCTAGGTTAGATGATATCTCGGGTGAAACAAGTGCTCTGTGGTTTGGTCCGAGTGTCAAACCCACAATGTGGCATCGGTTCCAGATACAAAACGCTGGGGATTTTTCTCCCTTTTCTCTTCTGAGCTGCGCCTTATCTTCAGGCTAGAGATTACATGTACTCATTATGTTTTTACAATGAAGTAATCTTTATTTGTAGGATGATATAAAGGACTGGATTATCTGCTTCTAGACATTTTTATTGTTATATCAGCCAAGATGGCGCTGTCTCTCAGTTCTCCTGATGTTGCGTCTACAAACCTTTTGTTCTTAAAACGGTCAAATTCAAACTACAAAATTCATTAAGTTAAAAATGGAAAAATAAAATGTGTATAAAAAGGGCTTTTATCTTTGTAGACTTGGGCCAAACAAAATAATTTCAAGGGCCATGTTTGGCCCCCAGGCCACACTTTGAACAGCCCCGATGTCCAGCGTTTGTTTTTCTCGACACATCCTTTTTTGCCTTGCATGTTTGCTTGGATCGAGGAGGTTCTGGGTTTGAAAACAACTCCTTGTAGATTGTGATTGGTTCGTTTGTTGCGATTAGGTTTGACTCCATAAATCACTGAGTCCGGGGAATTTGGACTGTTTGGTCTCCGGTCAATAAGACAAGACCGAGCTGAAACGACCTCATTAATCTATATCACAGTTGGGATTGCAGCGAGTGTTTTCTTACTGTTCGCTTTCCATTCGAATGGTCTGCAAGTCCTTTTAGTTTCTGTCTGGAGACAAAAAGGAGGAGAAAGTAGTTTGGTTTTCCCAAACTGAACTTTTTTCTTCTAACTTGTAAAATAAAATAAAATTTCTTGGTTATTTTCTGCTTCTAATCTCTTCCAGAGTTGGAAAAGAAACACATGTAGGAGATTCAGCTGCAGGCATTGGCGATCTATCACTCTGATTTAATTTTTCATTGTCCGCATACCTTTTTTTCCCTCTTTTAAATATTAACTTTTCTCTCCGACACATTCTTTAGAAGTAGATCCAGAAATCTTTCCCTGGATCCTGGAAATCTGACTTTTTTTGTGTGTGTGTTTATTTCACGTCAATCTGGAGAAGGAAATGAACTTCCAGAGGAAGTTGATGCTTTATCATGAAGCAGATTTATCTCCCGACTCCCCAAGTTGATCAGTAGCAACCGAGCAGCTGCTTCTCCAGCAGCGCTGTCCTTCCAGGCTGTTTGTTAGCTAATAGCGATTGAAACTGTAGCAAGCTGAGTGACATTTTGAGTGGCGGCTCTTGTGGGAGAGGAGGCATCTGTTGCCAAAAGCATCAAGAGGGCCGAGCGCTAATTAACAGCCCGTCCTGTTTACACGGCCAGTTTGCTACACGAGTGCTAGCGTGGCCTGTTTGTAGCGCTGCCTGTTAACCAGGCGTAATGTTGCTTTGAAAGACGATGCAAACGAGGAGCGCGGTGGAGCAGATGTGCTGAATCACGTTGGTGTTGATGTTTCTGTTCCGTTTTGGCGTCTTTGTGATCCTTACATTCCTGCAGGTGTTGATGGGAGTTGTTGTTTTTTTTTTTTGTTTTTTTGACGTGGGTCCTGCTCACACTGACCTGCTGATATCCTCCCACATTCCTGTTTCCCACCAGCCCTCCACATGCAAAGTTGGAGCAACTGCGCTAACCAAACCAGCACAATCCTTCCTTTTTGGATGTGAATACTTTGGATTATATTAGCTTAGATGTAATGTGGCTTCATGCTTTCTATCACAGTAAAAACATAGTTACCAATTCATTTTCATTCATGTAATACGCATTTTTGGCATTGCAAACTGCTCAGACTTTTTTTATGTAAATCTCAGCTGAAGAAAAAACCCCAGAGAAGATAACTTTCTTACCACAAACACCGGTTTCTATTTGAAACGATATCATTAGGCTGGTTTCGCTCTTGACTGCTTTTGTTCCGGTCCAGACTCTCATTTGTTTTACAAGACAGATGGCAGTGAGGTGAGGCGCTGCCAGCTTCGGCTGCCGCTCTTGACCTGCTCATCTTCCCGTTCCCATAGTTACCAGTCATTGCTTGGCAGTCAAAGGGAGTAGCATTTGTGTCCCTCAGAGTTTACGATCTGTAGATTTAGAAAGGCAACTTTTCACACAGTTTTGAGATTTCTGTTTCTTTTTTCTCCACTCCAGCTCACACCCCAGACAACAGCTTTCTGGGCTTCGTTGTGGAGCAGCACCTCAACGCCAGCGACTTCAGGCACATCGACGACATCAAGAGGCAGAACCACTCGCTCGTCTACGGCAAAGTGGACAACTTCTGGAAGGTAGTGTGGGGCAAACTTGCTGTGTACTAGAAATAGCATAAGATGTGCTACTAGCATTTTTAAAGCTCCTCCAACACACCTGAACTTTCCATCTGCCCAAACTCCAGCATAAAGTCAAGCATTATGAAGGTATAAATGTGAAGATGTTACTGGTTTTCAGACTGAGAGTCTGCCAGTCGGTGAAGCTTTAAAGAGGGCAGGCAGAGAGGGGAAGCCCATTGCTCACAGCAAGGGGCATTAGCTGCTAATCAGGCTCCCGAGTGTGTTCATTACCTCCTGCTTTTAATTAAAGGGCCATTTTAGGGCTGACTGATAACGAGCTGATAGACCGACTCTGTTTCCCTCTCTTGTCCCTTTAGATTGTGCTCTTCTTGGATCTCTTGCTCTGCGCTCCAGAGGGTTCATTTTGCTAACTCATGTGCATTTTTAAATGATGCACGCTGGAAATCTGCTGCGATTGTCGGTGCCAGTGGCTCGTTTCAGAAAAACTCTGGTTTCTGCAGAGGTCAGGAACAATACGACAACCACTCGAAGCTGGCAGAATCGTTAGCTTTACTGGAATAGCTTTTTACTGCCATGATAAACAGAGTAACGTCTCTTTATAGCATTTAGAAAACCTCTTCCTGCTTGCTTAAACAGGAAGTAGTGGCTGCTGTGGGTTATCACTCACATAGGTCTATTGAGATCATTAAAGAAAAAAAACGCTTGTTCTGATTCCTGAATAATTAGATGAATAATTGTGTTGCAGTCTATTTTAATATTTCTATTCACCTATTAGTTTTCCGTCTTTTGTGTTGGCACACATTGTACGATTTTAAACATCGGCTAAGACGTAAACTCGTCACACCACACAGCTGGTTGCCGCTGCGCAGCCACATTGCACCAATCAGTCGATCAATACTTGGACAGCCAGATACACTTATTGGAAACAAAAATCAGGAGTCAGAAAAACATGAGTTCATATGTCTGTAATACGCAGCAGTAGTGCTGGACGACATGTCTGAAAAATGTGTCACAGTATAAATGTTTCAAATTGATTAATATTGATAACTATTGATTAGTTTTTTGTTTTAAATGTCTGAAGTCCTGCTGAACTGGTGGAGTTAACTTTCTTCTGTTATCCAGTTTTCACTCTGCATTGTTTTTAATTTTTATGAAACTTTAAACTGCTGCTGCGCTAGTTCTGAACAGGTTGTTGCTAGGTAACTAAAGAATGAGAGTTGCTAGGTAACCAAAGAATGAGTGAGTCAGTTGATTCCACCAACTTAGCTTAGCTGTGAAGCTGAGCAGATAAAACCTTTCCTCTGCCTACATTCCCCAGAATGCTGTGAGGTTCTGGATTGGACTTCAGTAAAATTATTGATTATTCAAACAGATGTGTCATCTATTGATATTGATATGTTATTGGCCTCTGCAGCGGTAGCATCCTAAAACCTGTTATTTTGATTAAATTAAAAGCAGCTTTATGCATTTTAGTATGTAATTTTTGTGAAGCTATCATGATATTAGGTAGCTTTCCCTAATTATCTTGACTGTCGCCTGGTTTCTCCTTCCACAGATTGGATGTTTAGCTGAGAATGAATGTGTCTTAGTAAAGTAATAGACCTCAGATAAACTCCAGCCTGTTTGGACGCCCCTCTCTCTCTCTCTCTGGCTGATCAGTATGCTCAGGAGCACAGGTGCAGCAGCCACATTCATCCTGCGAGTGTACAGAGAGAAACGCTGCATGAAGGAAGCAGCCTGACGAATCACCAGCGCTACATACACACCGTCATTTACACCCATGTTTTCACCACATGTTTTTAGTGCCTCCTTATGCAGCAGCAGCAAGGATGATGAACCCGTTCTCTCGTTCTTTTCCTTTTAGAGCAAGTCCTCTGATGCAGAAACAGAGGAATTTAACTCCGAAGCGCCTTGGGGTGGGAGTTATTTACAGACACTGGAAAGCTCATAAATTGAATCTTGTGCTTGTGTACGTTGGCGCACAGGAGCTGCCATATTAGATCAGGTTAGAGTGTGTGTGCATGAATCTGCTTGTAGCGCAGGACAAACAGAATCTCCCTGCTGCGCCACAGAGGGCTAATAAGCAGCGGAATAACACATGACGGGCGCTTCTACTGAAGCACCTGCTGATCTCAGATATAAATCACGCTACGGCTGCTTCTGGTTGGAAATGCGCTGCTTTCCATGCCACTTCCTGCTTCGTTTGCATTCGCGTTGAGGTCAGCGTCGTCATTAGTGCTGAACCGCTTCCATTAAAGATCCAGGATGTCGGCGGAGAGACCTAAAATAAAATGGCCAGACCACCTCGGAGATGTCCGTTTCCATGGCAACCCCGGCTGAAGGAGTAGAGATGCAGAGCGAGGCAGCAGAGAGTGACTTCCTGCCTTTTCTTTACCCTTATCTTTATCTCCCCCATACACACACAAAACTGATCAGTGAAGAATACATCCATCTTTAGTAAAATATTGAACAAAATGTTTAAAAAAAAAAAAAAGTTTAGAAAGGTTTTTTTTGCCAGGTTTTAAGCCCATGTGAATTCTTCAGTACGTCTTATTTTGGCGGTGAAAGGAGGCATTCATGGAGGCAGAAAGGTGAGAATGAGCCGAATGCACAGAGAGGTGAAAGCTGCAGGCCTCTGGCTCCAGATCAGAGAGCACGATAAAGAAAGAGGAACAACACACACACACACACACGCACACACACAGAGAGAAAGATAGTTTATACAAAGTAAGGTGATTCAGGCTCATAAACACACTCAGGTGTGTTTACTGCCAGCTTTATGGTGGGTTCAGCAATAAACCTGATCTGTCATGTTGTCTTCTGCACTCTCTCCCCATTGTTTTTTTTTTTTTTTTTTTAAAGAACCAATGGAATAGTGGAATTAAAAATAACAAATTTGCACTTTAAGATGCTTAAATGATTAACATGACCACTAGCACAATATTCAAAGTGATACAGGAGGCGTTTGGGGTTAAATGTGAACTAAGAAAGGCGGATAAGAACGTAATCTTTGTATGAGCGAAGCTGTGTTCGGTGTTTACTCCTCCTCTTCTTCACATATGCTCAGCTTGGATGTTGGAGCCCACGGTTGCACAGCGGGGACCAAGCCGTCAGCCATCACAGAGCTGCTGCTCCACCGTCTCCCAATCCAACAGGAGAAAGAAAAAAAAAGAAACTCCAGCTCTGGCAGAACACCAAACACCAATAGATTCTGGGCTATTCTGTCTAATGGGCCGTAACAGAGCGTTGAGAAGAAACAGGGTTTCCTGACTGCACTCCAAGCACCTCTGGATATCATTACACCACAACTAGTTACTGGACGGCTTTCAGATGTTTATAGATGTGCTGTTTTGCAAAGGCACAACAATAAAATATGTGATTAATAGCTAAAATATGAGATAACAACAGTAACATTTACAAAGGTGGTTGAAGATTATTTCTTTTAATGATTGTCTGTAATGGAAAGTGTCATGCTTTTCCACGATGTATGATCTAGGCGAGTCAATCAGTTATTGATTAATGATGCTTCTTAAGGTTCAAAGGTCACTCTCGCTTGATATGAAAATCTTCAGACTCTTAATCTGCAGCGAGATAAATGACAAAGTTGGACCAAGAGTCGCTTCATCGTCCAGAAACGTTTCCATATTTCAGCTGCAGCTTTCATCCTGGTGATCAGAGACGATGTGCATTACGCTGGGAAAAGAACGTTTTTCCAGCTGAACTCCAGAGCGTCTGAAGTGAATTTTCATTCTGACCGACGAGCTTCCAGTTCTGAGTCTGGAAATGGCAGCAGACTGTTTGATGTTGAACGCGCCGAGCGCTGCCGTCTGCATCCTGATGATCCCAAACAATGTTGGTCGACCCAGAAGTTTTGTAAATTGCAAAACAAAAAGTTGTTCCTAGTTGCATAAGTTCGGAATCTAAATAATTAAATGTGATTCCCGGCTCGTTTCTGAGAGGCCGTGCGCTTTCCCTCCCAGGACGCTCGTCAGTCAACCCGCCTGTTTCCTCAGAGTCAGAGTTTACAAATTCCCCCTGATTTACACGGCCATAAAGCTCCGTCCCTCCTCCTGCAGCTTCCATCAGCCTCGCCAGCTCAAGCAGTAATTTTATAACTCTCTGAGCATGTACTCCGCTCAGAGCATCCATCCATCTGCTTCCTGCTCTTACAGCAAGTTGCAGGCAGAAGCCTGAGATGAAAACATGAATTTCTCATGTATTTACCTGCATGCACCTGTTTCTATTTCTGACTTCTTTATTTGTAAATCCGCCCTTAACAAACGCAAATCCTCGCTCAGTTCTCCAGAGTGAAAAGATTAGAGGATTGTAATTTCACCTCCTAATTAGGGCTTCTCTCTCTCTCACACACACACACACACGCATACACACACATCAGGCTGCTTTAGTTACAGCAGGCTGGCTGGAGGCATCTGATAGCGGAGCCTCCAGGGACCCGGACGAGCGGCTACCTGAAATTTAAGCCCCTACAGGAAGCTCTGAAGTCAGCATGAACACACACACAGAAGCAGAGAGAGTGTGTAAATGTGTCACTTAAAAGGTGTTACTGCCTCCTGGGCGCCTTCGCTATTTTTAATCGATATTTCCAAGGTGTTTGTGCGACTTCCTGCTGTAAAGAAGGAAATGACACAACTTTATCTGCAGCAGACGTTTGGGAAAGCAGTTTACTCTCTGCAAGAGTATTTTAGAGGGATTTTATGGCAGATCAACACAAAGGAAGAAGCAAAACCAGTACAACCAATTGTAAAAACTGGAAATGGATACTGGAGGATGGAAAAAAACATGCCACATTTTCCAGATTTTTGCTGTCATTCAGAAATAAATTGAAGTTGGTGGATGCAACCAAAAGATATGAATATTTTCTTATACAACTGCAGTAACCCAAGAATATAAAGATATGATTATTTTACAGAACAGGTGTCAAACTCGAGGTTCGGGGGCCAAATCTGGCCCACCGTAGCTTTTTATATGGCCCTCTAGACTCCAAATTACATCAATAAGTCCCTCTAGTTAATCTACAAAATCAACAAAACTCTAAATTTTTTTAGAGTTTTACTGCAATTTGTTCTCAAAATTGGCCAAAATATTAGGTTTCTGAAGCCTCATCCTTACTGGATGTCAGCTTTTTGTCTGTGATGCGACAATTAATAAAAAGTCACCTTTAACATGATACATTAGTGCAAATATAAAAATTCCTTACATATAGTTCTACACTAGCATCACAAAATCCTGGATGGACTGATTTAATTTTAAGAATCACTTATTGAATACTGAAACGAACAGCTATTTATTGATATTTTGAAAGTGTCAAGACATTCTGGCACCTTGAAGAACATTCAGCTTTTTGGTTTGGCCCAAAATGAAGATGAGTTTGACACCTCTGCTTTACAGCCTCTTGCCTAACGTTAAGATAATCCATAAAACCAGCGGCTCTGATGACTGGGATTTAACTCCAGTGATCTCAGATGAACTCTGACACAAGTTGGCAGAGCTTCCTTGGATGTAAATGTTTTATTAGCTGTAAAGAAAGTAGATTAGCCAGACTGTAACAATAATAATAATAATAAAGTAGTGTGTGCTCAGGTTTTCCCCACAGTGTTGCTATTTTTAACTCCTCCAGATGGTCAGCTCTGTTTCCACAGAAGTAAAGAACTTGTTTCCTCTGCTGCAGGGTAAGGAGCGCTACCTGGACATCATCCACGGCTACATGGAGGTCCACGGGACGGTGCACGGCACCAGCACCGTCTACCTGCCCGGCTACGTCAAGAACCACGGCATCCTGAGCGGCAGAGACCTGCAGTTCCTGTTGCGAGAAACCAAGGTGAGGCGGACGTCTTCGCTTTGAGCTTTTTAGAGGAAACCAATTGAGATTGAAGGAGTTTTTCTTAAGTTCTGCTCTCTGTGGAGCCGCTTTAACCAGCTTGTGTGCAGTAGAAGACGATGTTGTGTTTTCCAGAAATAAACCGAGACGCGTCCGTGATCAAAGGTGTTTTGCATCAAAGATTTCTCCTTCCTCTACTTACTCTCTCTTATACACTGATCAAACATTTTCTGTTGTCTTCAGCAGAAGAAGCAGCAATGCTTAATTACGGATCAGAAGGAAAGACAAATTCAAATCTGATCAATCTGGCGTGGAGTCATATAGGAAGTGGCAGACATTTACAGATTCAGTGTTTTTACAGTATCTGCTGTATCCACAGCTGTGGAAGCTCTTTGTCACTTGGTCACAGTTTGCATGACGGCTGTCGTCTTTGTCACCTTGTGGTGGAGAATTTACATATAGATGTGGAGAGAACTTTTTTCTCTTTGGCTCGTTCCTGGAAGCCTGCAGTCAGTGCAAACAAAGGCAGAAATAACTTTTATTACCTCAGCAGCAGTGACAGGATCCACTGGTGTTAATTTTGCTATTATAATATAATAATCTGCTTCATAAAAAGACAAAGTACATAAAATCTTGCATGTTGATTGCTTTTGTTGAGCTGTGTTTTATTTTCCTTCCACTAAACTTTATGCATTTATTGCAGGGTTTTAAACAGAGCTTGTTTCTCCTGTTTGGAGCTGTGGATGTTTTACACCAAGCCGATCAGCAGCAGGCTGATGCAATGATTGCTTTAGGAGGAGAAAGAGTGTGAAAACACACACGAGACGCTTGACATCTCCTGAAAGCGCGTTGGTATCGTGGATCTGGTCGAATGTGGCGCCGCGCTCTGCCTCCATGTGAACAGGATCTTTTAATGTGAGCTAATGGGGAGAATGTGGGTCAAAGCCATATTCCTCATTGATTGATGTAGTTTTTTCTCTTAACCCACAGCAGCGGCATCAGAGATGCTGGCTGTTCGCCATCAGCTCCTCTCTCTGAGTCCTTCGGTCTGGTTAGATTCGCTGCTCTCCCTATAAATAGAGCTCCTCTGTTTCTCATCTCTGAGGAGAAACATTCAGGAACTCGTGTGCTGCGCTGCCACCTGTTGGTGGAGAGTGGAATAGACACTGCAGGATCCCAAAGAGCTGCTCACGAGGCGTCATGTGAGCAGCGGCATATTTTAACCTACAATGCAGCATTGTGTCGACAGCAGGCTGTTGTTGTGGACAAGCTTGACTCTGGACATGCGAAGCGCTTTCTAGAAAACTTCATTATGTCTCCATCTGAATGTGGACAAACTCCTGCAGCCTTCCTTCCTTGTTTCTGTGAGGAAATGTGCCGCCTCGACCGTATTTTGTGCTGATGTTATTGTTTCTAGCTACTCGATAGCAGAAACTCGTTGGAGGCAGGAAATGAACTTTACTGCTGTTGTAGCCTGGTTAGCACCTCAGAAAAACTGTTAGCACAACTAGAACATCATTTGATTAGTAAATACTACAGATAAAAATAGGAAGCATTTCATGTGGATGGATGACTCTAAACCAGCAGCGTTGCACCTATAAATTGGTGATCTCATTTACCTCTGCAAAGGTCTAAATATTAACTTTGGCCCTCTTTTTCAACAGGTTATTAACTACATATTTGCAGTTAATAATAGTCACTTTCTTGCTATATTTTGCAACATTTGAGAAAAAAAGAAAAAGTCATAATCGACCAATTAATTGTTGCCTATTTCCTTAACTTTGGGAAATCTGTAATCAGTCGATACTTGCAAAAAAATTTGTATTGTCTGCAGTTCAGGCTTTCTAAAGATCTGCCAGAAAACTGCAATCGGTGCATCAGAGCAACAAGGATCAAATGCAGAACCTGCAGAAAAATGATTGTTTTCTTCTTTTATTTCAGCTTTTCGTGGGTCTGTCCTTCCCCTACGAAGGCCCCGCCCCGTTGGAGGCTATCGCCAACGGCTGCGCCTTCCTCAACCCCAAGTTCACCCCGCCGAAGAGCAGCAAGAACACAGACTTCTTCAAAGGCAAACCCACCCTGAGGGAGGTGAGTGGACCCAGCTGCACGGTACAATGACCCGGCTCTGGTTTCCCCTCCTCACCGCTGCTCTCTCGTCCACAGCTGACGTCTCAGCATCCATACGCTGAGGTGTACATCGGTCAGCCCCACGTCTGGACGGTGGACATCGAGAACTCTGCCGAGGTGGAGCGGGCGCTGCGCTCCATCCTGAGCCAGAAGGTAGGAGAACAAACGCCTTGTGTTGTTGAGCTGTGGAACAGAACAAAAGCTTTTTCTGGCCTGAAGCGTCTCATATGGTTTGTGATCCGTAGCGGCTGCAGCACATTTCTGCAGACACAAAATTGTCCAGGTTATCTTGAATTAATGTGTTGTGTTTTGTGGTCAGATTGAGCCCTACCTGCCCTATGAGTTCACCTGTGAGGGGATGCTGCAGAGAGTCAACGCCTTCATCGAGAACCAGGTACAGACTCCTAAAAACGAGACCGGAGCCTCTTCAGTAGCTGCTTCTCCTCAGGCGCCATGAAGAAGTTAAGGTCTAATCATCTTAGCCTCTAATTAGTAGCAGGAGGAGGTTATTAAGGCTGACATCCCTGCAGGGTGAACTCCCTTTGTTTGCTTCATAATGTAGTGTTTTCACAATAACAAAACAGCAGGTCATCAGGACCCTGTTTTGAAAAGCTTCCCACACACTTCCCACGTTTGAGGAAGTCGATGAACAACAGAGTGAAAGTAACCAAAGATTGAGTCCCATTAAAGACACAAACTATGAACACAAACAGGTCTGTGAGAATGTTAAAGCTGTAGAGTGTAACTCATGAAAGTGGTCAGTATGAATGATGGGAAAAAAACTCCTCCCTGTGGAAAAATACACTGAAAAAACAATCAGAAACAGGGGAAGAGTGTTAGCGTGTACATGAGTGTGATTAACAACACTAAGACCCTCCTCCTGGCTCTGATTGGTTGTTTGTAGTTAGCACAGGAAGAAGGCAGAGGAGCTCAACTTTTATTTTTTTTCACAGATTATCTGTCTGAAATCAAACTTGTTTTGTTTTGTCAGGACTTCTGCCACGGTCAGGTCATGTGGCCGCCCCTCAGCGCTCTGCAGGTCAAAAAGGCCGACCCGGGTCAGTCGTGTAAACAGGTGTGTCAGGAGGCGCAGCTCATCTGCGAGCCCTCCTTTTTCCAGCACCTGAACAAAGACAAAGACCTGGAAAGGTAGGACTCGGTGACGCACTCGCAATGCTTCACGCAGCCACAAGAGGGAAGCAGAGACCACATGCTCGTCAGTAAAAATGTTGATTCTGAGCTGAAAATCTTTGTGTGTCAGGTTTGGCGTCACCTGTAAGACGGTGGAGTCGAGTGCCGATACAGTGGTCCCGGCCTACAGCGCAACCCGCCACCACTGCGTGTTCCAGTCGGACCTTCTGCTGTTCAGCTGCGCCGGCGCCCACCAGACGCTGCAGCGCATCTGCCCGTGTCGCGACTACATGAAGGGCCAGGTGGCGCTCTGTAAAGACTGCCTATAGCAGCTACAGGCTGCTGGAGTGAAGCGAGGTGGGGGCCGACACACAAACTTTCTAAACTGTGTGTGTTCATATTTATTATTTTCCCCCAGCTGCAGGAAGGGACACTCCTGTAGCCAACCTGAGCGCCCGACTACTCTGATTCACCAGCAGGGGGCGCCGAGGCTGTTTACTTGAATGAACAAAGGGAGTTGAGTCAGACTGTAAACCCGCAGCTCATACCAGAGACACTAAAGGACTCTATCGCCCCCTACTGGCAGCCACTGCAACTGCTCCATCCATTCCTCCTGTTGAGATCTGACACTGTTTTAGGTAGGTTTGCACTGGACTGGACACACACACTTGCATAAGCTGAAGAAGAACTCAGTTATACACTGTAACCGTCTCTACGAGGGCAGACATTTAGATTTTTTTTACTTTGCAAGTTTTAAAGTGGAAAAGTCGGAGTTGGTATTTGCTTAAGTTGCACATTTACGTTCAGAGCGACCTACTATTAGTGAGTCTGATTCTGCAAAAGGCCAGTAGCTTACGGGGTCGCCGTGCCATTGCCGTAGCCGATAGAGACATGACAAACACGATGGCCTTGCAGCCGTCCAGCAGCATCTCCATGTAGGACCGACCAGCTAAACTCGTAGAAATCGTTTTGTCCAGCAAACAGTGAAATCATCCAACGTTCCTGCAGTGCAGAACCTCCCTGTTCTTTCTTGGATAATCACTAGGATTTTAATTTGCCTGCAAATTATTGGAAAATTACAGAAAAAAAAAACCTTTGTAGTTCTTGTAATAAATGGAAAAAATGCACTATGGTAATCAGAGGTTTATAAAAAGATTTTAGTGACACTGTATATTGTTCATATGAGTTGAATTTTTTTCTTTTATATTTATTTTGTACGCGGCTCTTTATGGATGCGTTTTGCTGGAAATGTCTATTTATAGCAGGGTTGTCTTTGTTTTTCCTGTCTAAAGATTTTTATTTATGGAGGGTAATTTAAGAATAAGATTATGAAATGTATGATTTAAAAGGAGATTTGTCTGCAACTCTGGTTTTTAGACGTGAGATGAGACAAAACGTAGGTTTAGAGAATCTATTAGGTTAACTTCTATACCAGCTCTGTTCAGATAGAAACTGAAGTTTTTATTTTTCATTCTATGCAAAACATCTCAAATTCAAACATGAAGTCTGACAAGATTTTCTGTCGCTCTTGAAGAAAATATTGTGAAAAACCTTCAGCAATTTGATCACTTCTGAAATAATATTATCCTGTTTTTGTCTCATCTCTGTCTCTTTAAGACGGAGAGTCCCAGACAAATATTCCTCTTTTCACCCCAAACATTTTGGGCTGTTTTAAACATATTTGGAGGAATTCATGACTCGTATTCTTGTTTAACAGGTCGGTGATCTGCTGCCAAGTTAGTATTTGAAGTTTTTAGAGACATAAATGTGCCTTTTGGTGTTTTCGGTTTGGTTCTGCCTCAATTGTCTACATGTCTGATAGTAATGAGAGTGAATTGGAAACGAGCAGCAGATGTAGAATAAAGTGATTAATCAGAAGTGTGCAGCTGTGAGGCAAGCCTGTTTAAGTTGCAGCCAAAAGCCTTATTTACGTTACTCAAACCTCATATCCTCAGTTTGTTTTCTAGAAATCTGTTCTGAGCACCAACCATATCATTTTTGTTGAAGTTTTTCTTGCTCGTTGTTAGTGATGATTGCAGTCCAATCAGCCAAAAGGTGACATTTTGTTTGCTCTGAGTCAGAGGGAAACAGCTTTATTTTTAAATAAATCTTCTTTCTGTGACAAACTGCTCAGCTTCTGCACTATATGTGCATCATACAGAAAAGTGTTTGATGTTTAGGATGCACAAATTAGTGATTTTTTTGTATATTTTTAAGTATAAAGCACATTTGTAGATGCTGACCTTCAGGTAAGTCACAAAGCAACCATGTTGTTTTTTTTTAGCATTTCAAACTAAGAACTTCACTATTATCTGATCTGAACATCCTGTTTAGATCAGATAATAGTGAA